>PVJO010005472.1:0-49979 GCA_004026905.1 Hystrix cristata
GGAACAAAGACTCCATTGGCAGTTGGACTAGAGGTGATATGTGTTACACTCTGGCAGAAAATTTGTCTTCATTTTGCCCATGACCTGAGCCTTTGCAGGAAGCTGACATTAAGGACAATGGACTAATTAATCTGAGGGAGGAAATTTCAGAGCAGCCCGATGTTCAGGTTGTGACATGGATATGGTTGGATGCTTTTAGCTAGATCCAAAGTGAGAATTAGGAACAAAAAGCAAATGTTAAAAGTTGGCCATTTCATAAGAAAGGAAGCTCCTGCAAAGTTGGAGCTATGGAGAACATGGTTTCTGAAAAGATTTGCATTAAAATGAAGCCAAATACTTTGCCTCAGGGTAATAGGAAAGAGAGCTTGAAGGTATCTCAGGAATCAGAAAGATTGCACCTTTCCCAGATTCAAGAGTATAAAACAAAAGCTTTCATTTGAGAAGAGGTCCCCTAGGCCTCCTGGTGTTAGGGAAATGGTTCCCCTGGATTTATTTCATAGTGCTAAGTTATGCAGGCACTCAGAGACATCTCTAGCCATGATCCAAGGGGCCTGGCTACTGCTCGAGCTTGTGGCAGACTTTGGCACTAATTATGTGGTACTGGTTTTACAGGCATGCAGACGTAAGAGTTGTGGGATCATGGAGGCTTTCACCCAGATTTCAGAAGGAGCCTTGGAAGCCAGAAAGTGTGCCCCTGAGAGGGCGATGCATGAATCTCTGAGAGTTAAGCAAAAGGTACATTAGAGACCCCAGGAAGTTGGAGATGCCAGGAATGTGGAAAATCTCTTGAGGAAAGCTGCAGGCTTTGAGTGGAATCAGCCCAGGAGAGAGAGAGACCATGTAGGCTATGACAGGCAAGGTCATAATGATGGGGCTGCCCAAGCAATATAGAACTCACATCTCTCTACACCCTGCCCTGGGTATTAGACATGGGGCTTCAGGATTTAATGTTTATCCTGATGTATTTGTTTAGATTTATTTCCATTCCCATTCCTTTCTTTCAGATGTTCTTTCAGAATGGAAATGTTTGCCCTATACCATTATATAGTGGAAGAATTTAACTTTCTTTTTGATTTTTGTAGAGGCTCACAGGTAAGGGTTTGCCTTGAGTCTCAGAGGAGACTTCGGATTTGAACTTTTCAGCAATACTGGAAATGTTAAGACTTTGGCAACTCTTAGAGAAGTACTAAATGCATTTTTCATGGTGAGATAGACATGAGCCTTTTGGAGGCCAGGAGCAAAATTTTATGGTTTAGATCTAAAATGGCCTGCAAAAGTCTCAAGTGTTTGTAAGGTGATTAGATCATGAGGGCGCTATACTCATCAGTGGACTAGTCCATGGATGAGTTCATAAATGATTGTGCTGTTTGGATGTAGGTCTTGTCAGAAAAGATAGTTCACATGGTACCTGACCTGAAAGGGTATATTCTTGTCCCTGGCCCCTTCCCTCTCTCTCTGTGCTTCCTGGCTGCCACGGGTTGACCATCTTTCCTCTACCATGCCCATCTGCCATGCTGTTTCTGCCTTGGAGCCACCTGACCATGGGCTGAAACTGTGAGGCAAAATAAACCTTCCTTTAAGTTGTGGGTGTTGGGTATTTTGTCCCAGTGACAGTAAAAGGACTAGTGCAATGACTTTTTTTTAAAAAAGCGAGATGAAATGAAAAATAGAAAAGAGACTATTGGAGAAGAGGAAGGGAATTAGGAAGGGAGGAAGGGCAAGTGGGTAATGAGGGGATGTGGAAGTGATTCCACATAACTAATAAAAAAGCTTTAAAAATCAACTTTTATTCTTTCCAACATACATTTGAAAGAATATTAAATCCTGTTATAATTTAGTAGGATAATATGTAAACTGTATATACATTATGTTGATTACTTAAGCATTTTTATGTATCCTTCATACAATTACTGTTACATATTTACCTAATACTGTTGTTGTATTGTTTGAATATATAATTCCACTAACAAAACAAATGTGCTTTTTTTTTTTAGTTTTAGCATCAAGATTACACCAGTATTTTTATTTTTAGCACATTATTCTTTTCATGAGGATTAAAACAATGACAACTGTATCACATGTTGCAAGTTTTTCAGAGGTACATGCCTAAGGAAAAATATGATTAAGTGGGAGAAATTATCACCTTTTCAAGTGAGAAATCAAAAACATATTTCTATCAAAGACACTCAATTTTTTATAGCATATGTGATAAACTGCTTTACCTATATGGAAATGCGTAAATAGCATTCTGTTTCAGAATGGCATTTCTGCCTCTAAAGATTGAAGCTACTCTCTACCAATAAATTAATGATTAAACTTAGTCTTAGAATCTAGTCATATAATCGTACAGATGTTGTAAATAATAAAGGAAAAAAGTACAGTTTATGAACAACTCAGTTTTCTCTTAGTGACAACATTTATTCAAGAAGAGAAGTACATGAGATTCTAGGAAGATGGGAGATAGCAATAAACTCAGACCATGTTTTCTGTCCTTACAGCAAGGAAGTGGAAGAGCTGAGCTCAACTCTAGAAAGTTACTTGGTGAGCTAGTGATTGCCTAAGTAATCACCTGTAACGTTTTTGAAATTAAATTCAACACTTTGATTTACACTGAGCAGTGAACAGATAGATCAAACTCAGGAGCTCAGTCATTCTGAATGGCGTTCATCTCTCCTAGATGTAATATCTCATCCTGTGTCAATTAAGCTTTCTGGGGATCTTCAAGGATATTTCCAAGTAAAATATATTGCAGTTATCCTGTAAACTGGCCTCTTCTCTTGCACTGTTTTTGCTATGGTAAATATTATTTCTTTGTGCTCACAGAACTCACAGACCAAAATAAGAATAATGGAGGATTGGGTTAAAATATTAATCCCATTCTGTAGCGCACAAATCTAATTTATAGCTATGTGTCCATGAACATTAACAGGGAAGTGACCAAATTGTTCAGTGATCATCTTGTATGCTTTTTTAAAAGTGGTGTGTTATCATTAATGTTATCACTAGGATATAGCTTGAAATGGACTAAAGCAAATCAGTTGATTATTAAGAGTCTTATTTAAATGATAATATCTATAGAGCATTTTTTCATTGTGAAAAATTATACCAGCACAAGAATGAGCCAAGTGCTTTAAAACTTGGCCCACATAATTTAAACTATGTGGTAGTCACGCAAAGGGTTTCTAATTCAGTTTCCTTGTGATTCAGCCATGCTAGAATTCAGAAAAACACTAAGTAATGTAAAAGAATGTAAAATTCAAAGTGTAGTTTTTTTCATGAAGTTTATTTCTGATTATTTTTCCAAACTTAGCTAAAAACGTATTAACGTCATAATACTTAGAGTGGTAGACTTTGTAGTTTTAATAAAATGTGAAGGTACAACTTTTTCTAGATAATGTTAAGGAATACTGACTTACATTGAAGATATTTGTATTTTCCTAAAAGTTGAGAACGACTTTCGAAGATATCATTATTCTGACAACAAAAATGTATACTTTGTTTTCTAAATAAGAACAAAACCTGTAAAAATGTTGCTTCTGGTACTTAGATTGTTGACTAATCCTAAAGAAGACATTGGTTAATCCATTGAAAAGCACTAACATTTTCTTTTTTTTAATAAAAAAAATTGGGGGCAGAATTCACTTAGATGCTATATATACAGCAGATGAACATTCATGCGTTTTAGTAGTTTTGCCTTCCTTCCTAAAAAATGAGTGAAACTTGTATCAGGAACCACACTTTAAAAATCTGTCGTAAATCACAAATAAATATAACTGTACTTTAAGAAAAACAGATATCTCCTTTTTAGGGATATCCGTGAATTAAACGTATTTATAACGTGCTGTTTTGAAGGAAATGTTAGGCTTTGGATGAATACAGTGCTATTTGGGAATAATGAAGGTCAAAGAAATGTTGCTGTTATCAAGTTTCCTTTTTTTCTTTTTTTAATTTTTATTTTTACCAAGAACATGTATTGGTACATTGTATACATAATGATCATAATCAACATGGTTATTTTGTACCTGTACATGATACATCTTGGTTTTCCCCCCTTCCCCTCCCCTCCCTTCTATTCACCCACCCCTCTCTATTTGCAACAAGTTTATTTACATTTTTCCGTTTTTTTCCCTTTCATCTTACTTTCCTTTTAACCCTCCTTCTTTTTCCCCCTTTTCCCTATCTAGTTCTCCTCTTTTGAATACTATTTTTTTTTACATAATATCTATTATAGCCCTTTGTCCTTATTTACACTTATGATTTCTCATATCAGAGAAACAATTTGATGTGTGAAGTTTCTTTTTTATCTGTTATTTCTGCCACTTCCTTAGTGCCACTGTCCCTAACTTTGCCTCCCTCTATAATCCTTTTTATATCCACCTTAACTTCGTGGTATTTCTTCATTATTGTTGACGTCTGTTTCCCGTGGGCTCTTGGGTTTTCTCAGTTCTTATATACCTGTTCTTGCCTTGTATTTCAGCTTCCTCCAGAGTTGTCTTGCTTTTCCAGGTCTCCTGCCCGTCAGTATTTTCTGCCTTTCTAGACTCCTTTTCATTTCCTCCGTATATTTCTCTCTTGTGAATCTGTACTACTATTCACTTAAAAGATGCTGTCTAAGAGCATTGTTATTTGAGAAAATGAGAAGGTGTTCAGCACAGCTACCATGAAGTGTGGCTACCTTGCCATCCCCCCCTTTCTCCATGTAGTATGTGCACTGTCTCAATCTGCACACACAGGGGCTATATTTGAGAACATAAAGTGCACAAAAGTGTCCGTGATTATTTTCCCCTAGAAACAGAGAGGAGAAATAATTTGAAATCAGATGTGTAGTGAGGTGATATTTGTGTCACATAGACACAATGTTATTAGAAAGTTATTCTTAGGATCTTGGTATTACTCAGTTTTCATTTTCAAATTATATGTACCTATCCACGAATTAGAAATTATTTTAAAGACTTTTACCAAAGATGACTGTTCTTTCTGAAAATTTTCATTTGAAAAATAACTGTGCAAGTATTCATAGTGTGTGTCCATTTTCCCTTATTTCCTACTTGTCTTAAACTTTGTGTGTTTTTAAAAATAATAACAAAAATTACTTTTTCATTCATGTCAAAACAGGTTTGAAGACTTTAGTGAACTTAAAATAGTGACTGGATAAGTTAGAAAGTTGATTTGCTCCTTCTATCACGTTTGTTGCTTTTTCACCACAGCAAAATTGTAAATGTAAACTTGTTCCCTACAAGACGAGCTGGGCTGCAATTTTCAGCTAATTGGAAGAAGCAGCCCTGAGTCGAGCGCTGTCAGGCTGATTTGAGTCTTAAGATATGATGATGATTATTGTGTCAAATGTAATCAAGAATGTGGGCTCTGTGCTGACTAAAGGGCTGGCTGTTTTTAATTCAGGTTCGTATATGAAGTAGACCTCCGGTTCACGGATAGTCACAGCTGGCTGTAAAAGAGAGCAATCTTTAAAATGCGATTTCATTCTCTGTGGAGCTGTAAGGATCAGAGATTGGGTGCACAGGAGGGAAAAGTCCTCATTCTCTCTGAAAAAAGAATTCGATTTATTTTCAGTATGATATCCTTCATTTTGAAATTTCCCTGTGACTCTATCAGCAGCTTGCAAACTTAGACCCAATGCCATCCCTCTTTCCTTTTTGTGAGTAATAAATACTCTTTATACCTTCTTTATTATCATAAGCCAAAATTGGTCAATAATTACCATATCCACATACACAATTTTAAAGACAATGACATAACCTCAATTTTATAGAGAAATAATGATTTACAATAATAATAATGTGCCTTTTAGTGTGCGGTAATTCAGGCACACTCACTCTAGACACAGGTGAAGTTTGTAGACGATGATACTATGAATGGGATAGTAACAAAGGCAAGAGTGACATCGTCGTGTTGTACGTTGACTCAAGTTCCATGAGCAGTACTGGCCATCTGTACTGTCATTCTCTAAAACTCTTGGCAAAATTTGTGACAATCCAAAGTAAATTATTCCTTGGATTTTTCACAGCAGTTCATTGCATTCTTGAGAATTCAATGTCTATTATAACCTCAAGAAAATGTTTTACTGCGTATCTCCATGTAAAATTCAGTTACGTTCCAGGTGCGGGGATTTATGAATAGGTTTCCACACATACAGATGTCCAAATCCTGCGGTCCTTTGGAATGTCCGCTTAGAACATAAGCTACTTCCTGTTGAAAAAGTTGCCACTATCACAAAACTGAATAGAAAGAGCAGTTCAGATTACCTAGCAAAATCGTAAAAATTGTGCGATTATCACCACTGCTCTAATTTATTGCTATTCTCTTTGTTAAACAGCATGCTGTCTATAAAAGAATAATGTGCCACCCTTCTTTTCGCTTTCCCCTCCCATACCTGTATTGATTGCTTTCTAATCAGATATTGGCAAATGCAGTTAAAGTCTACATTAAAATCATAGGCAATGTTATTACTATCGATATCATTATTATTGTAGCTACCCACAATCTTTAAAATCCTAAGTGCTACTTACATAGAGGCTATAAGAAAAATATGACTCATTTGTTGCAAAGTGTAATCAGGTAATTTAGTGAAACAAACAGATATACTTGTATGCAGAGATAAATAAACCACTGTATGTTGGAGGCACAAATATTTTACGTTGGAAATTTTCTAGACCTCTAGGTAAGCAAAATGCAGCCGGCCATTTGCATTTCATCAGGGCATTTGACAAGGTCTTTCATTATATTCTTGTGAATAAGTTGGAGAAATACTAGCTAGATGCAAGGTAATTTGGATAGTTTAGAAGCCATTTCATGCCTTTACACAAAAGATGTCAATTAACAGATCAGTGTCAAGTGGGGAAGGAAAGTCTATGGCGCTATGCCACAAGGTTTTGTTCTCATTTTTGACGCACTGGATGATTCTGACAGAACATGAGCAAAGCTGGAGAAAAGGTGCCCATCAAATGTATGGGTGATAAAAAGCAGGAAGGGTAGGAGTATGGTGGGTGACAGAAGCCAGGTGAGTGCCTGGACAGGGTGACTTCTAAGGTTCTTTCCATGCTTGATGTCTCTGGACCTGGATCAAACTTACACTCAATCTGAAATGTGCCAAAATCATTGGCTAATTTTGACCAAAGTTATTTTTTATGCCCTCTGTTTCTGCAGTATGCCTAAAAATGTTAAATTAGGGTTCTTACCAGAAATGCATCTTAAAAATTCAAAAGAAAATACATTTTCATGCAAGAATAACAAATTCAGTCACTGATATCTAAATACAATGTGTTACCTAGTAAAATTGTCTACCCTGTCCCTCTCACCGCTAGAATAAAACTTGATGAAAGACACAAATGCCAAAGATTTAATATCTATGCTGCTACAGAGCAAAACACGATGTTAGTCAAAACTGCTCATTCTCAGTTTTTAGACATCTTAGTTATAACTAAATAATGGTCTACGGCAGAACCTGGTTTCTGTTCCAAAAACTATCTACAAATTGTTTTGACTGAAGTAATGTATGCAAAAACAATATATTGATTTTAAAATTCTACACATATATGAATATTATTTAATAAATTTACATCAAGAAAGAAACTCAGGGTTTTTAAGTACAAGGGATGTGAGCTCATTTTTAGAAACTGTGCCTGGTTCACAGTAGGATTCCTGATTCGGACTGAATTTATTGAATGTCTGTTAAATGCTAGGAACTGTAATGTGGATTCTGGCCCTGAAGGAATTATAAGCTGACGATGACTATAGTGAGTAGTATTTTTATGAGTCAGAGAATCCTTGAAATCAAGTGCAGCCTTTGAATTCTTTCCTTTTATGTTGTAACTCTAATTGAAAAATAAATCCTTAATTTATGACTGTTCTTCATACATTTTAATTGTTTTTCTAAAGACCACTAATGCATTTCAAAGCATCTAGGGCTTTTTATGGTTTTTTTTTGTTTGTTTGTTTGTTTTTTTTGGTGCTGTGGATCAAACTCGGGCCCTTGTGCTTGCAAGGCAGGCACTTTAACCACTGAGCTAAGTCCCCAGCCCGAGTCTTACTATTGTAGTTCAGGCTGGCATTGGACTCGCTATGTGGCCCAGGCTGGCCTCGAACTTGCAGTGATCCTCCTGCTTCAGCTTCCCAAGTGCTAGGACTACAGGCATGCACTTCCACGCCTGGCTTCTAGGGCTTTTTAAATGTAATTTTCCTCTCAGTAATTAAAGTAAGACAACAAGAAACTTTAAATCTTTATTTTGATAAGTTTTAATTAGCTCAAGCTATTTGTAATCTCACATCTTGTCTTATAAATCATATCTGAGCCATTAAAAAAGGTATAAAATTAGAGGGGACAGTTCTTTTAGAATCTACCACGATTTAGTTATTTTTGAGAAATTAATTCACTTCTTAATTGATCTTACAAAATGTATTTATTCTACTATAAAATTTGATTTTCAGGTTAGAAATTTTTCATGTAGAGCATTTAAAAAAATATATTGACTTCCACCGTAGTCATTAATATTAAATTATTATGAGAAAACCACAATTATGTACTAGATTTCTATTATTTCATAAGAATTAAAATATGTAATAACTGACTATAATGCCCTCTTTTGAAATAAAATTCTCAAGCCTTGCGTCCAAAGTGTAGTGTTTGAGCTGATAGGTCTTACTTGGCAGCTGATGATGATAATCAAAAGAATAATCATTTCTGTTTTCTTTGTACATACCTACCATAATCCTAATTCATATAATCACAAAAACAAAGGATTTTGAAAACAGTAATCTATTCATCCTCATCATATTTACCTCACAGGTAGATCAGCAAGTCTACCATGAGAGGTAACATTTTTTAAGGAGGTAACATCTGGATCGGGTGTTTTAGGTTTTGACATTTGTTTGGGAAACTCAGTCAACTGTAAACCGTTCAGAATAACAACCTGCTCCACTAGCTTCATCAAGCTATTTAAAAGTATCAAAGGAGATGACATCTTTGGAAGACACTGAAATATAAAAAATACTGTTCTAGTGCAAAATATTATAACAAAAAGCATTAAATATAAAAGACTTTTTTAAAAGAATATTGTTAATGAGAGTGCTGAGTAAGAAACTAATAAAAGTCACAAAAAATTTAGACACCATAGTTGAAAGCTCATATCAGAAATTATCAGATTATTTCTACTTCCAATTCCACTGGTTGAACTCTAAATTCATTTCATCTCTTCATGGTATATTTTTAGCTACTTCTTTGCTTTAAAGTGAATCCGCTATGTGTTTGCCTTTTGATCTTAGAAAACCGAATCTGCCCACCTTACTGTCTTCTGATTATTATATATCAACATCTGAGAATTCACAGTTCTGTTTTTCTGTAAGTTATTGTGGATGAGGATGTTTATTTGCTCGACACCACAGTCTTAGAGGATTTTTCAAGAGATAATCCTGGGTGTGCTGTTTTAATTGGTTTCTGTATTATTTTTCACATATCTTTTTAGAGGAGAAGAGCATTTAGTTAACCTAGTCTATCAGCATGAGGAAATACACTTTTTTAAAAAAGGTGATTGACACTACAAGTGATCAAAACCAACTTAAAGATTCATGTCATTCAGATCATTGAGGATTTATTTAAAGCAAAAGGTTTATCCAACTAGAAATCCAGTCCTAATGTAAATTTTTGTGTACATGGAAGGCTGTATTGACTGCATTTTTCTAGAGATCCTTTGCAGTTGTATAAATGTCTGAGATAATATTTTGAATCTCTGTATAGGTATCAAACTAAATATAATCATTTACTCATATTATATTTCTGCTTCCTCAAATACTACCTTTTGCTATTGCAGCAGTAGAAAAACATGAAATTACAGATCAGAGTTTAAAGAGTATTAATCTCTATAACAATACAAGAGAAAAAATATGTGTTATGTTTTATCTGTTCATAATGCTGTGTACATTTCTTTCATCAACCGCTTTTTCTCAGTGATTTATGATACAGAAACGCAAATCAAATGAAATGAATAATGCAAAGAATAGTGGAAAGTACATTTTTTCTGTTGTCTCCTAATACTTTCTTTTGAGAAATGTCTCGTTAGTTTTAGTGGAAGGACATAATTATAGTTGTTCCCCTTGTGACATATTTTGCAAATCTCATTTTTAAAAATATTCGTGTGGTAAAAGATGAGACAACATGTACTTTTACATTCTTTGTATGAGTGGTAATGCCTATGCTCTCTTACTATCTAAAGGTGAAAGTCTAGACGATTTTTTTTACCAGAATGTCTGTATCATTGAAGAAGTTTACACAGGTAGCTTCAAAGCTGTGGTTTATCTTTGGAGGACTAATCTATTTTCTGTGCAAGTGTGTTGCCACTGCACATGTTAAAAAGTCATCCTGTGTTGTCCGAGGTGACGAAAAATGGGAATGAGTTTTCTGAGAACTAATCAGCAATACTTTGGGAACATTTAGGTCGTGGTTTCCAATTAACTCTGGAGAGTTTGAGTAATTTAGTACTAGACCTCAGGAGAGAAGGGATGAAAACCTCATTAATTCATATCTCTGTGAATGGCAAACCAGCAAATTTGCGTTGAAAATGGATTTTTGTTTTGTCTTGTTTTGAAGCACAGACCAGCTAGATCTTTTCTCCTGTAGTTGGGGTAATACAGTATCTTTCTCTGTGCCTTTATGTGTAGGTATTTGTGTGTTTCAATAACCCTACTTACGGCAAGGTAGGGAGAAAGATAAATGTGTGCTGTAAAATGAAGGCCAAGATTCAGTGGCATAATCTTCCTTACGCTTTTCTGTCTTTCATAATGATGAATACATCAGGAAGGAGAGGACCTTGATATCTGTCTTCAGAGTTAAACTTTTTTTTGTAGGACGTAAGACTTGGGCTAATCCCAACTCTGTCACTTATTCGTGTATAATCTTTGAAAAGTCACTCCAGTTCTCTCAGAATGTCTCTCCAATGCAAATCGAATGCAGTGATAAACTGCTATGATCCCTCAAAGTTTTCTTAGTTTTATGAAAATCAATTCAGTAAATTCTATTGATCATCCATTGCTATACTTTGAGATATAACCCAGCTAGATGACTTCCACTTGTTGTGATAAGAAAAGACAAAAATATTTCAGATATATTTATCACTTGCTAGGCAATTTGAGATAGCAGTTCATCGATGCAGCGGTGATGTATATTATATTTGAGCTACTGGTAAGGAACGCAGGTGGTTCATAGTCCCAATCACATTGTGACTACAGGTAAATTTTTACCTATCCATCTCCTCAACCGCACTGGAATATATTAAGTAGCAAATTCCACATCATAGTGAATTCTATGTAAGTATCATCAAGCATAGATCCTGGAACATAGTAGTCACTGTATAGATTCATGTATTAATTTATTAATGAGATGTTCATAAATGTGTGGAAATATGAATGAGGTTCTTATTTAAAGATAGTCTTCTTAGAGGCTAAAGTCACTGGGAGTGAATGAAATATGTAACTGAAAGTATACAAGGAAATAGAGAAGCAGAGTGTAGGAAACAAAATTCTTGGAAACACAGTAAGTTTGTTTAAAAAAAAACACATTAAAATGCAATGTATTTACTAGAAAACTAGTAGGAACTCCTGAAGTTCCTGAGAATTTGAACTTTAGGTTAACTTTCGTTTTATGAGTAATGTTTGGCATTATAAGAAACCTTCTGGTCTGAAGTTCATGTACTGGTAAGGTGTTCATTCTATCTGACCTATATCCTGCAAACAAAAAAAGAAATAAAATCAAAATCTTAAGCCTTTCCCTAAAGCATTGTAGGAAATAATAGTTGTTAAAATGAAAATAAACTAGGAGACTATTTTACTTGGCTACTTCCTGACATTAGAGGGCACAGATGGAAATGTTTTTTCGTGGAAGAGTAACTGCCATGAATTTCTCTAATTTGTCACACTTAATTTGTCAGCAATATCTGGGCAAAATAACCTTCCATATCAGATTGAGCCCCTTTTTTTCCCTTAAAATTATTCAGTGAATTTCTTTTGTTTGATTACACACACACACACACACACACACACTCCTGCAATACAATGCATTGTTAAAAATATTTTACTCATATATCTAATAGAGGAATATTGTCTGTATATTAATTGAGCTCTGTAGCCTTACCCTGTAAAGTAACACATTTCCATTCCCTTTATCTTTTTCTTTTTTAATGTGTTGGGTTGGCCAATATGAAATTGGTGATTTTGATGTCATACAAAATCCAGTCTTACAGATTTATTCAGAGATCCTGTTATAGTTTAGATCTGGAATGTCCCCCAGAAGCCTCATATGTTCAGAGGGGGGGCCATGAGATAATGACTGGGTCAAGGGATTGCTATACTAAGCAGTAGATTGAGCACTGATAAAATGCCAAGCTAAATGTGCTATTAGGAGGTGGGGCTTGTTTGGGAGAGGTGTGTCACTTGGGGGCATGCCTTTGGAGGAGTCTCTCCCTGACTCTGCCCTCCTCTCCTCTTTCTGGCTGCCATGAGGTAAGCAGCTTTCTTCCGCCACACCCTTCTATCATGATGTTTCTGCCTTGGAGCCACTCAGCCATGGACTGAATCCCCTGAACCATGAGCAAAATTAAACCCCTTCTCCATTTAAATTGTGAGTGTTGAGTATTGTGTCCCAGTAATGGGAAAGCTGACTAATACACATACTGTCATATGTGTGTCTGTCTAATGACAAATTAGAGTATGCTTATTGTCTCATTAATAACTGGCTCATAAAAATACCATGGAGATGCCAAGACATGCTTTCTGTCACTTTCTTGTGGAGTTGTTGCTGATTGAGTATCACCTTGGACTGACACAGAGTTGTACTAAGCTTTTTATCTCCAGCACTTTGCTCTTTCAGTGCACTCTTGCTTCTACCGGGTAATGTAAATCTCTATTATCTATAGATCTCCTTAAGGAGCCACCGAAAGTGCAGCAACCTTTTAGGCACAATTGCTGAGTGTGAGAATCCTCTATCCTGTCTCCTTTGGGGATCACAGTCTGTGCAAATAGTTGTACATTTCTCCACGTGCATTCCGTAGGCAAATATTTTTGAAGAATTCTTACTTAGCTTCACACTTCAGCAGGTCATGTTCCTCAAAAAGCAGATTCTGAGAGAGCAAATATTGTCCAAAAGTTTTACTGGAGAGTGCTCTCAGGCTAAACATCTGTGAGAAGAAAGGAAAGGAAGCAGGATAGGGCAGAAGGAGAAGCTGGACTACCATGCAAGTGTCACTACAGCAACTGGTTTACCCTTCCTTGCCCACTAGGAGCTAGAGGAGCCCTTCAGAACTGTCCCAGTTGGAGCAAGGGAGCCAGACTTTTACAACACATGCATTAGACATCAACCACTCACCGGGCACAGCCTGCTTCAGGGACAAAAAGGCTGGGCAGCTCTCTTTAACACTTTTTGCATAGGGCTGGCAGCTGAGAACTGTCAGCCAGCAGCTAAGGCAACAAGTAATTCAATTCTGAAGAGAGATTTGGGCGGCTTAGCTTAGCATCCATTCAAAGTTTGATCTCCAGAAGCAGCGATTCTCAAACTTTAACATATGTTAGAAATAACTGCAAGGCTTGTTGGAACAGCTTGTTGGACTCCACCCACAGAGTTTCCGATTCTGTAGGTCTAGCCTGAAGTCTGAGAAATTACATTTCTAATAGCTCTCAAAAGAGTCTGGTGCTGTTGGCCCATGGTCTATACTTTGAGAACCACTGTTCCAGATTGCCTTTATTTATATATGGAGAATGGTACAGGGTGCCCTTATGAGTAAAATGGAAACCACTTGAAATCACCATGTCACTCTTTACTATCACATTCTGAGCTTTTTTTGTGCATTATAAAGCTGGAAGTGCTGATGACTAAGCTCTGTTACATAAAAACTACCTAACCAGTAGAGTAGATTCTGTTTCTGAAGTATCATTACTATTTCTAATATGTGGTCGTTGTTGCCTTTAAAATGTAGCCACATTTTCTCCAATGTCTATAGATGGATAACCTGGACAAAGGAATTTTTTAAAATAATGGTCACGATTGTTAGTTTTATGCTAAGCCAGTCTTTTATTTCTTTATTATTCTCATTTTAAAATATTTTTATCATGTAAGCGACTCAAAGCCATATGGTTGAGGAAAATTAAAAAATGTGGGCTATATTTAGAGCTATTTTGAAAGCACAAATATGGAAATTAAATACCCTTGACTCATTTCTAGTCTAGACTTGGCACAGTTATAATTTAGGAATTCAGAGTACACGTATTGAACCCAGAAGAAAGTTCACAGTCTTTAAAACACCCCACACAAAGAGAAAACAACAGTCTCACCTGTGATCAAAGAAGACTGTGAAAAAGCTCATTTGAAGACATTTTCTGCTGTTGCTGCCAATGGATTTTTCTAAAGTATTTCCCAAATTAGAAAATATTCAGCCTGATATTGTCAGTCTTTTACACCACAAGGGCATCATTTAGGAAAATGGTGCTTTGCTGTCCCGAAAGAGTTACGCTTCTTCCCTAAGGGCGTAATTTACAAAGGGTGAACGCACCGGTAGGATTTGGCTGAAAATCTTGTCGTCTGGATAGAATCCTTTCATTTTATTTATGTGCATCACGCTTTGCAGACAGCTCCTAGAAAATTATTTACTAGTTACTTTCTCTGGAAGCAGAGGGTAAGTGGTGTTTCTAGGTTAAGGACGGAGGCGTTAAGATGCATCAAGCCCAGCTCGTCAGGAAAATACTAAAATGCATACTGATCCTCTGTGTTTCACTGTCACTGTCATGGGAGAGTTTCATATTGTCCTTTTATTTTGTTTGAAATTGGAATGTGTTAGAAAATATGTCAGTGTCTAAGCCTGCTTTCTTCTGCAGTGTGACAGCTTACTTCTATCCCAAATTTGGGGCTGGAGATGGAGTGAGTCTTAATGCCTACTGGATGAAATTGCCTCTCTGGCAGGTCAGGAAAGGTGAATCGGCAAGCAGTTTCATGGGGTTCCACCTGAATGTCGCATGGCCAGTTGTAACATTTTCTCGGGGCTATGGAAATGGTTTCCATTTTTTAAATCCCACTGAATAGATGATGATTTTGAGATTTCTCCTTGTGTTGACAGTTTGCCTACAAAATAGATGAGCAGTCAGCAGTCGGGGTTAAGCCCTCAAGCTCTATGAGGTTTAACTTCTTTGCCCAACTGGAACACGATGCTACTTTTCAGCTATGCAGTATTACGTTTGTTTAGGAGTTGATAAATAGCTTAGTGCAATGCTTACTTTTTTCCAATAGCTGCACCCTCATAAACCTATTCTACCCTCCACCAGTTAGTGCAGACAGAAGATTTTTATCCAGTATGAGTGCTGCAACTACACTGTGGAAGACTGTGTGCTCAGCAGAAACCTCACCCCTGATGAATAAACAGCTCTTCCGGGGGCTCTGCTGCCGCTGGCTCGGCAGGAGTTGTTTATTGCCTGGTTTGCACATCCCGTGATAAAGTTGCCGCTGAAATAAATTGCAGTTTTGCATAATTATTGACAATCACATCTTAACAAGCAGTGTGTATCATATTTAAGTGTTCAATTTTGTAAAATCCATTTTTAGCTTGTGTTTAATCCCAGATACTGTTCGCGTAGTAGTAGAAGACAAATAAGGCATTTGTAAATAGAGTACTAATTTCCTCATTGCAGACAAAATTTACCTGAATCTTTTCAGATGGGACTGCTAATGCCTGAGGCAGTTTTCCCTCCAGAGTTATTGTTATGTAGATGTTTGCTGAAGGCATATGTGTGTGTATCCACAATACACGCATTTGTATATATATAATGCTATATTTATATATAAAATATATATTTATAACCAGAAAATAGGAATTTTTAAAGATATTTGTATCATTGGGGAATTCATTTTATCCTTTTAAGATACTGGAGAAATGGGTAAATGGAGTGTGGGCAGAGTTTTGAGAAACTATAATGCTCGAATAACTGCAAGCTCAACTTTACCTGTGTCATTATGTTTGGTTCCCATCATAGCAATAGCTACTACGCATGAGGAAATGAGAAATCAGAGAGGTTTGTAATTTGCCCTGTCACCCAACTGGTACAAGATGGTAGGAATTGAACCCAGGCTGTATTTTTCCCATTACACAAAGCATTTTTCTTTTGGATAATATCCTCAGCTGTATGACTGTCAGGTACTGAAACACGGACTTAACTCAAAAGTTGTAACATCGTGCAAAATGATATTGTATACAGTGGTTTCCATGAAATGTTAGTTTTCTTCTTGTTAGTTCTTTTTTCCCTTTGCTCTCCAATCCCTCCCCTCTATTTTTCCCCTCCGATATTCACCTTCCAACTATCAGCTCGTATCTTCTTGACTTTTCTCCTTGCTTATCTAATCCTGGCTTCCTGCCTAGGGTGACATCAAAGATAGGCCTGGTGAGGGATTTTAGGGTTTTACCTATGAAGATTAGCTTCAACTATTGCAGCATATTAAAATAAGTTTTCAAAACTGACCAGCACAAACTACAAAATTGTAGACATTTTTGAATGTCCGTATATGAGTTTGCAAACATCTAAAGTTTCATGTTTGTATGACATCATTTGTATGGAGGGGATTTATAGAAATCTGTGCTTATCATTCACTGTTCATAAATATTCTTGCATCCCTTCATAGAAGCCTTTGAGCTAAATAGAAATGAAGGCAAACAGAAAGCACAATATTCTAGCTGCTACTTAAAAGAAGAGCTTTAGCAATAACCCATCTTTGCTCTTTCCGGGGAACTCACTGGGTGCACCATTCTGGTATTTGAGGATTCCATCTGGCTGTTCGTTCCTTTGCAGAGTGAATGAACAAGAGGCTGCTCTGGAGGAAACTCATCGATTACTAAAACAGTTCCCCCTGGACCTGGACAAGTTCCTGGCCTGGCTTACAGAAGCTGAAACAACTGCCAACGTCCTGCAGGATGCTACCCATAAGGAGAGGCTCCTGGAAGACTCCAAGGGAGTCAGAGAGCTGATGAAACAATGGCAAGTAAGTCAAGCGTTGCACTTCAGCACCCTTGTGAATCCAATTGAACCATTCTCAGCATTTGTACTTGTTATTGATAAGCTGGGGACAAAATAACCTAGTCCTTTTACACAGCCTGATATATTTCAGGATTTGGGCAAGGGGAGGGGCGGAAGGAATAGGAAAATTCATTCGTGATTTCTTTTACTACCTTGATCTTCTGAAAAGTACATATTTTTTTACCACAAAAAAAAAAAGAGAGAGAGAGAAAAGGAAAGAAAAAAACAAACTTTCATATAAATCAGAGCTTTGGTCAAGCAGAAACTTGATTCACACTGAGAAATAAGTTAGGGGTTGGTTTATTAAATTGAAAAGTTGCCATTTTGAGTGTTTACTTAATATTTTACAGGGAAAGCATCTGTATGAATTGTCTGTTTTATTTAGCGTTGCTAACTGAATCAGTTTCCCTTCATTACTTTCAAATATGTTTTGAAATGTTAATCTGGCATTTTGTAGTTTTCTTCTTAACACAATCTGTGAAAATAAAAATGAGATGGCTAAATTTGTCATAGTTAATGATCATACAATTTTCAGACAATTGTTTTTCCTAGAAACAAAAATTATTGCTATAAAGTTCCATATGCATAAACAGTGAGAACAGAACTTTAGGATAGTTTTGTTTTAATGGAGTCTTGGTGAGAATCATATTCTGCAGTTAAAAGAGGCTCGTAAAGTTTACCCTCAATAACTGGTATAATTTTCCTGAGCTATTATGGGGTTTTGTTCCGCATAGTTGGCTTTTTGACATGATACAAGAACTTTACTAGCGTCGCAAATACAATTTGACATGTTAGAATAGTATGAATTTTTGAACTAATGTTATTCTTTTCGTATTTTTAAATTATTATGAAAAAGGTGATAGTATCTCCCGGGTTGAAAAATAATTCCAAAATCAAATTACAGCATGCAAAATTTCTTTCTCTCCCCTTCTCGGTGTTCTCCTCCACCTTTTGTTTTGTTTGGTTTTAATGTATTTCATCTACTTTGCTACTCTCCTGCATAGAGGAAGTGACAGTGGCAGTTTCTAGGGTGTTCTTGCTTTCTCAGCCTGCTCTGACCCTACTTGCTCCTCCACAACGTGTGTTAGTTTTACATTTGTTTGAGCCTTTGGAGATAATTTGTTCAGAACAATACCTTCCTTAATCCTTTTAGATATCTCCAGTGGCTTGTGCTAGTAGGTAAAAACAATGCAAATTTAGATTTTTTTTTTCACTCACTCTTAGATGAATAGTTATACAGTGTACTGCTGTAACATTCTTATGCTATTTCATAAATACAATTTTATTTCACCTTATAAATGTTCATAAAGTTCTACCCCAGAATTTTAATAAGTGCATAGGTTCACATGTTCCCCATAGCGATGGTCAATAAATAATACAATTTTGATTGAGTAGATTTTTTAGCAGATGACTTTGAAATTAAATGATAACCTAATTACCAAAAATAATTTGATGTCAGGGATTTAAAATTTCTCTTTAAATAGTGAATATGTGGTTGAGGGCAAGGATATATCTATGATCTCATATATCTTGTATTTATATCTATAGTACTATACAATGAAAATTCATATATAAAATACTAATCCTGAAAAACTGCAAGATTCTGGATTATTAAAGGAAAAAATTGCCATGTGCTTAACTATATTTATTGTGGCTGAATGGAGAGTAAGCTGCATTTTAAGCTTAGATTTCTCATCTCTCTTTCAAAAACAGTTGGAAATTATGCTGAGAAAATGTTTTAGCTTATGCTATATTACTAAAAAAAGTATGTATATGTTTTCCTCAATTGCTTAACCAAACCAAAATTTGTTCGTTGCTCACATAAAGTCCAGTGTTCAACAGGCCACCCCTAATTCCATTTGTAAGCTACACTGCAAGTTACACATAACCTTCGGGGTACCTAAGAGAGAAAAAGAAGAGTTTGAAAATAAGGCAGGGCCTTTGTACACCTCAGCCTCAGCGTGATTAGCTGTATTTACTCTTAAAAGCATTATAAAACTCCCTGAGAGCTCAAAAACCTGGACATATCATTTCCCCCGTAACTATAGTAGGATTAACTGAGATTCCAAAATTATGTTTAAACAGAGAAAATTTTCCCTTCCCTCTCAGCTGATACTGTTTTCTATGCATTCCAGTTGCCTGAGGTTGAAACTACATTTTATGGATAAGAATGACATTTATAGCCAATTCTGATTTTTAGTGAGATGGTCGAATAATGTGTTTTGATGAAAGATTTGGAGATGGCGTGGTAAAAATTATAAACTACTGAAATTATTGATTATTGTCTATGGCATATTTCACCTGATTGAAGTGAGTCAAGTAGCTGCTATTTACAAGCAACAAATGGAAATGCCAAGTTTGAAAGTAGATAAAACAGCATACCTTAGAAGATTACATGCAATTGCAGTATTTTAATTTCAGCTAAATGAAAGTGTTTGGGTTTTTTCCCCTCTGTGAATTTTTATTTTGAACAAAAGGAATTTTCTTTAATACATTTGAAGGAAAGAAATGTCATGGGATGCCTTTTGCTTCATTAGAAACAGCTGGTAGCAGTGTATTCATTGATTCAGGCTATAGAGCAAGCACGGTTCTCATATATTTAAAAAACAAAAGCAAAAACAAGAAAGTTGGGTGTGGTGGTGTGTACCTGTAGTCATAGCTACTAGGGAGGCTTGAGCCCAGGAGCTGGAGGCCAGCCTGGGCAACACAGCAAGACCCCATCTCCAAAAAAATAAATAAATAAATAAATAAATAAAATAAATTTAAAAAGGAAAGGAAAAGAAAAGAAAGAGAAGGAAGGAAAGAGAAAAGAACCTGCAGGAAATTCCAAATGCTTAGCCAAAACAACAGCTCTCCCAGTAGATTTTGATATACCTGTCAACCCCAAACAATGAAATTTTATTTATTATAAATGCTACTGAATGGAAAGACAGGGCAAAAACCAGCACAAAATATGTTTTTCTCTGTGACTGTGAATCAGTTGTTCTCTATGTGGAGACTTTGGCTCCTGTTAGACTACCTCACTTTTGTTTATCAGTCACTTCACTGGATATATAATTTTCCCAGAAATAATCATAATTCACAGGCTCCATAAGCATATATAAATTATGAAGCATATGGTTCCTGAATGGAATTAACCTGATAAATTCCATTCTCAAACACATTAGAATTTATTTGTATATTGGGAGAAAGCATTGTTCACTTTTCTTATTAAAATCAAGGAAGGAAATTATGGTTCCTTGTACTTCAAGATGAGGATATTTTTATTATACGTATTATATATATTGTTTTTATTATACATATTGTTACTTCTTAGAGAATTTTTAAGCCAGTGTGCTTTTACAGAATACCATGTGGAACCTGAGTGGTTAAAGTTTGGGAATTTTTTAATTGTAAATTTATCCTTAAAATGAAGGACTATTCATAATTGAATCAGATTCTTTTCCTATCTCCAAAACATTTCTTCTTTAGGCTAAGAGAGTTGATAAAGATGTTCATGGTTTAAAGTTCTAACATAAAACCCTGAGTAACTAACTGAAAATAGGGTTACTCTACATCTTTGTCAATATTTCACAACAGTTTCACAAATGTTAGCACATTCTCAAGCACCCCTGGCAGGTTATTGTAATACCAGAGTGTAAAGAAAGCATATAAGTGGGAATATATAATGGATGTAATGGAGATAGATGGTCATGAAGAGGTATGAAGAAGACCTTTTTCTTCACAAGAACTGAGGAGCCACTAATGGTGGAGATTCCTCTATCTGTGATCTAGGCGATGTTTCAGGCTGTATCTTTCAACTCATTCTGTTCACTCAGCTCATATGTTTTACTTTTGTCTCCTCTCAGTCCTCCCATGGTAAAAATTCATTTCTATTAATAAAACATTCTCAGAGGGACAAGTTCGGTAAACTTTGAATTGTACATCTGAGTATGCTTATACATTAAGTTATGTTTGATTACTAATACATTATCAAAATTTGCAAAATAGCTTCTTCAGTGTTTCTCCAAAAAAAAAAAAAAACACAACTTGTCCCAATGGTTAATTCCAAAAGAATAGGAAAGAATGCAGCCTTTGTAGCATAATTAGTACCTTGAATACACTGGGGTATCATACTTCTTGAGACATCCGGGAATATAGAAATAGTCTGTGAATCCCTAATTCTAAGAAAAAGAAAACTTCAGTGTATTCTTTTCCATAGCTTTAACGTAGGTCAACAGTACATTAGACCTAGTGATAAAAACATGTGCAGAAGGGTGATATTCTTTTTTTGTGTGGGGGGTGGGAGGTGGTGCATAAGCTTTCACATAACTGGGTCACAATCCCTAGGACACATGACTTAAAGGAAGAGAGGTTTATTTTGGCTCATGGTTCTAAGGGATTCATTCCATGGTCTAGGGCAGAAGCACCATAGTGGAAGGGTATGGTGGAGTGAAGAGGCTTACTTCATGGTGGCCAGGAAGCAGGGCCGGAAAGCAAGGCCAGAGAGAAAGGAATGAAGGACCAAATATAGTACCCAAAGTAACCTCCATGGCATATGCAGACACACCCAGACTGTGCTTCACTAATCTCCTGGGTGACTCCCAAGCCAATCAAGTTGGCAACCCATCTTAACCATGACAGGTGGGGAAAAGGACTTCTTAAAAAACAATTTATTTCTCTAAGTTCTGGAGATTGAACGTCTAAGTCAAGAGCACCAACGTAGTCAGGTACTGATGAGAGCCCCCTTCTAGGCTTGCAGAGGGTTGCCTTCTCTCTGTGTCCTTCCTCTCAGAGCAGGGAGAACAAGCTCTGGAGATTTCTTCTTATCAGGGACCTAATCTCATCATGAGAGTCCAAGAGAGGCGCTTTCCAAACACAGCTCAGACACAGTGCTAAGGTGCGTGATGAGCTTAATTAGCTTATTACCTAACCTCTGAGTCCCAGTTATCCTCTTTCTGTACATTGAGTATGAGACCTCGCAGGATTTGGTCAGGATTAAATAACAAGATACACAGAAAGTACCCACCACAGGGGCAAAGTGTTGGACTAAAAGGGTTCAAGAAGGGTAAGCTGGCTTTCTCTCCTCCTTGACACCTATTTTTAAAAGGTCGAATTTTATCTGTAGTCCTTGGGAAGTCGTATCTTAGTTTTAAGCAAGGAAATGGAGTAAAGACTGATGTTTTTGGAAGATTTCTGTAGTATCTCTGAGGAGGATAAATTGGAAAGACAGGAGACCTGTGCAGGTATGACAATTAGTTATTTCTGTAACATTCCAAGTCAGAAATTATAATTAAGGTGGTAAGGTCTAACAAACAACACAGATATGCAAGCTGTTCAGAGATGAAATCCATGTTGTGATGCAGTCTGTGAAAAGCAGAGGTGAGGAGAGGATATGAAGCAAACTGAGTAATCTCTGCCTGCCTACCACTTGATCTGACGAGTGAAGAGTTGAAGAGGACTAATGGTTGTGGAGAGGGAAGTCAAGAATGTGATCTATTTTGAGGCATCTAGAATAGAGGTGAAAATACCACATCCCTTTGAAGCCGTTGTGAATTCAGATCTAAAGTTTGGAGACAAATCTGGGTTGAAGATACAAAACTAAAGAACATCAACGTGGAAACCATAGAACTAAGTGATACCACACACATATTAATGTCATTGTTACTTGAAGCCCTCCATCTTCCACTCAGAAATACACCTGTTATGGCTTGTAGCTAGATACCCCCTCCAAGCCTCATGTGGTCATATGTGGGGTTTTTTGGAGGTGGCTGGATCTAGGGTGCGTGAGGCTGGGATCAAGAGTGCCCCACTCTGGGTGTGAGTGCTGCCCCCGCTAAGGGCAGGTAGCCTAGATGGAATATAGGGGACAGAAAGAGGGCTGCTGCCATTGCTTTCTGCTTGTTGCTTACTGCCTTCTGCCTGCCCCTCTGCCATGCTAATGCTGCCTTGGAGCCAGCCAACTATGAACTGAAACCTCTACAAATTGTGAGCTACAATAAGCCTTTCCTCCTTTAACTTTGGGTATTGGGTATTTTGTCTAAATAATGAGAAAAGTAACTAAGACAATGAGCAAAGTAACTAAGACAACACCTAAGTATCACCAAATATTACTGTCATACAGAATTGCTATTAAGAGATACTGTCTTCTGTGTTATTCAGAATGGCACAGCTGCAGAGCCCCTCTTAATGGTTAACTATGAAAAAAGGTATAGAATTAGCAATGCTTTGGTGTAAAAACTCATACCATGGGAAAAAAGTAAAACTATTTGAATAATGGTATCCATCTTGAAAAACTCTTCAATAATGACAGTCAGAGCTGAGTATGTTGCTACATGCTTGTAATCGCAGCACTCTGAGAGGGTAAGCCAGGAGGATCGCAATTTGGAGCCCAGCCTTGGCAATTTAGTGACTTATCGAGATCCAGTCTCTAAATCAAAAAGGAGTGGGAAAGATAATCTTCATATGAAGGCCCTAGGTTCAATCCCCAGTACTCCAAAAAAAAAAAAAAAGGACAGTTACCTCACATAAACACAATTTTGCTTTTCATTTTATTCTCATATAAATATGACTATAAAATGTCCATCCACATTCACAGTACTACTAATTGATTGTAGAGCAGACTCTAGAACCACAAACTGTCTTTTACTATATATTCTATTATGTTGTTTTAGACACTGACATTCCTGTAGATTTCAGGAAGGAAATAGGAAAATAGGAAATATCTAAAAGGAAATAGCAAAAATAATTTAAAGTTTAGAAAAAGGAGACAGTGGGACAAATGTTCAGTACTGGTGATTTACCTTTTATAGAAAGGAGGACTAAATATAAAATACAGAAATCCATTTTCCCTTAGTACAATGATGGATGAAACGATTACCTAAGTTTAATGCAAAATGACTTTTATCACTTGATTATAAGGGTTGTAACATTCTGGACCATGGTACCATTGTCTCGTTAATATGGAAAAGTGTTAGTTGAGTATATTGAAACCTTTAGAACCTACTTTTCTGGATATTGCCATTACATTAGGCAATTGTCTGAAATGATACAGAGGAAGCACTAAATTGAATAACCTTGTAATTCCACTGTTGGATTCTGTAATTTTATATCTACAAACCAGTATAAAAGCTCATGTAGGTAAAAAGACACTGTGCGTACTGAAATGTCAATTTTGATAGCCCCAATAGCCATTGTCTTTTATTCCTCGCAGATTTTGTAAGGATCTTAGAAGATAATAAATATAAAAGCACTTTGAAAAAGCTTTCTTCAAGTGAAAGGTCCTTATTAATGTTATGAATTACCATTAGACAAGAGTCAAACTGAGGCTATAAATCTAATATTACATGCTTTAAAATCAGTGGATCAAAGTAATATTAATAATAACTAAATTTTTCATTTTTTATAATTGGCCCAGTATTTTTACTTTCATTTTCTACTTTGATTATCACTGAAAACCTGTGGTGATGTATTATTATTTCAATTTTCAGTTGAAGAGGGTAAAATTAGAGAGGTTAATTCACCTATTGTTACTTCTTTGAAAATCATCTAATTCGAGTCTTACTACTTCAGACTAGGAGGAGGACAATTATGCAAAATAAAAAGCTATCATAATAAATATTTACTTTTCTGGGCTAAAAACCACCATGTATTTATCCAATGATTAGAATGATGAATAATAATTAACATTTTTAAATACTCACTATGAGCCAGGCAGTACACTAAGTGCTTTGCTTGTATGATATAATGTCCTTGTGCCCTTAATACAGATGAAAAAAACTGAATTTGATAGATTGGATAATTTGTCTTAAAATCACACAACTAAATATAGGAGAGTCAGTATGTGAATTTAAGTTCGACCTTCTGAACATGTCTTAATCCTACTCTCCTACCCATTGCTCTGTACTGTTCGGCATTCCAAGCAAAGACCCAAGATTATCAAGAACAAATTATAAACCATTCACCAATAGGAATGCATTGGTTAGTGGAAATATTTCTGTTTCCTAAACATCCATCTTTCCTTTACATTTCTCAGTTCAATCCTTCCCATATTTTTGTCAGTGTCTATTAGTTATGCAAACTAATGGGTTTCATTTTGGCAGAGTTGTACGTGCACATAACATATGTTTGTCATTTCCCTCCTAGTTTCACATGTTTCTTGGGGGGATTCCATATGTGTAATGTATTTTGATCATATTCATGCCCTCTATTACCCACAGTTAATCCCCTCTCCCCTCCCTTTTCTTCCCCTCTTTTCTAACAACTGACTTTTCTACTTTCTTGTCATCTTTTTTAGATTGCACAGATTAGGGAGACTTTGCAATATTTGCCTGAGCCAGGCTTATTTTTCTCAACATTATCTTCAGATCCATCCATTTTCCTGCAAATAACAAAATCTCGTGCTTTTTTTAATGGCTGAATAGTACTTCATTGTGTGTATATATATATTTTATTTATCCATTCATCTGTTGATAGGTACCTAAGCTGGATCCGTATTTGGACTGTTGTATCTTGTGCCACAGGATCTCTGTGGAATTCTGACTTTAATCCTTTTGGGTATATACCAAGGAGTAGTATAGCTGGATCAAATGGTAGTTCTATTTTTAGTTTTTTGAAGAATCTCTATATTGATTTCCATACTGACTGTACTAATTTCCCTCATTTCTTCATCTACTTCTCAACTGAAATACTTCTCTATGAAGTCACCATAAGTACCAAATGCAAATGACCTTACTATATCCTCATTACCCTGCAACATTGTGCTTATTTCGTTACTGTTAGCCAGTGCAATCTCCTGAAAAACTACTCACATTTTTTACTTACCAAAATGTTGTACTACACTAAATGTCTCCTTAACTCTCTACTTACTGCTTCCTTTTACTTCCCCTGAGGATCTATTCTGGGTATTCTTTTCTGTTTCCATTAATCTCATTGTCTTCATTCAACAGTCAGTCATTCCTAAGTGTTGGTTATGTGCTGGGTATTTTACTAGAAATAGTCTTCTGTCCATCTCCTTTAATCCACTGATTTCTGTATTTTTATCCCTTTTCAGTATTCATCCTACATGTCTTACTAGATGTGGGACATTTCTTATTCAAATGTCTCACTGACAGAATAAATTCAATATGACCCAATAAGTCCTATTTTATAGTATTGAGTCGTTATATCCTATCTTCCTATTCATCACAACACCATGTCTTCAGTCAGAGAGATTTCAGACCATATAGTCATTTCCACATGTCTTTCTCACTTGGCTCACATATGAGTTCATTTTCAAGATTTGCAAAAGGGAAGGGGACCAAGATATGAAAAGAGAGAAGATAGAGAGGAGGCTAAGAATGAAAAGAAAATTAAGATGTGTTTTGTACATGTACCAACTCCCCATGAGGAATTTAATCACGGTGTACTGCAAACATGTACGAATAAAAAATTTTAAAATGATCTATGGATTTCACCTTCATAAATCTTTACATCTCTTACTTTCTTTCCAGTTTTCTTACCATTACTGTAATTCATGTTCTTACTCCCTTTTATCTTCCTCCACTTTTCCTGTCCACCGATTGCTCTAGTCCAACCTGCAGATTGGCATTGCAAATTAAGCTTCCCAGAGCATAATTTAAGATTGTAACATTGTAACTGGAATATAAATTCTGTGAGGATAGAGATTTCATTTACCTTATTCACTTGCATATTCTGATTGCCCAAGACAGTATATGACATATGATAAGTGATTCATAAATATTTGTCAATGAATGAATGAACAAAAGATGTGATTAACCTTTTCACGTACCTTTTATGACTTGTGAAAGCCTTTAAAATGCTGTACAAACCCCTTCACTTGACTTTCAGGACTGGTCCAAAAATCTCAATTTCTAATCTCATTTCTTATTTCATCTCTCCGTGTACCCTCAGTTCCTACTAGAATGAAAGCTAGCCAGACTGTGTGTTTTTGATGACCTGGTTTCTTTTGCCAAGATCCCTTTTCACCATCCCAGCATACTCAGATACTACCTACATTTGAAGTAAAAGCCTATTCACATCTTCCCGTGTTGCCTGAGTTCCCAAACTGGAAGACATCTTGTTTCCCTCTCAATTCTCACAGGGATTTTTCTGCCCTGTAAACAGTGTTTAGTGTTCTCTGCATTCAATTAGAGAGGATAGAAAGGAAAGTGTTTAATATTGTGAGCTTGGCTGCCTGAGTTTAAATTGTGATTCTGGTACTTACCGACCATGGACACATGTCCTAATTGCTCTCAGATTACATGCTGTAAGTCAAGAGTAATGACAACTACCCTTTCGGTTGTTCTGAGGATGATATGAATTAATATGTGTAAAGTACATAAAACAGTATCTGACCAATAGTAAGCACCAAATAAACATAGCTAGTATTATGTCATTATTATTTTCAGGCTTATTTTTATATGTACATGTAGTAAATGTATATATGTATAGACTTTGATATTGTTCATTTCACTGTAGGCTCCTGGAGGGCGCAATCCTTATTTGATTTGTGTGGGAAGCTACTTAATAAGAAATAGGTGAATAAATGAAACTGTGCCTAAAATATTGTCTGCCTTGAGCATTGGAACTTCATTTATTTTAGGGGGAAAAAAGCTTTGATTATAATCTTCGTTAGATTTTAGTTCTTAAACGTCAATATTGACTCATTTTTTGAAAAGTTCTGTAAAGTCTTCAGATACAAGACAACCTTAACACTCATTCTCGAGAGTAAATATACTGGATATTTTAAAAGGAATATTTTGTCTTTCATAGTGATCTCTTTGGGGGAATAAATTGACTTGCCATTCTTCTGTTTCAGCCAGACACCAGACGTTGTATAAGTAGTTTATTTTTCCCCAGACAGCCTGAGAAAATTAAGAAATCACACCAATGGCTGATAGATAGGTTAATAGTGAATGTGTTCTGCAAGGCAGTAGCACGAAAAAGTGAGAAGCCTGGAACTATTCACCAGCTTTCTTTGATCTCGATCAGAACCTAGATAGGATCTGTATAACTTCACATCTTTGAATGAAAAAGATCAGGAAAATTTTGACCACAGAAAAAGTGAAAGAATTTTATATCACTTCGTCCTTTCTCTAACCTCGAAGGATTTTTGAAGGAGCAGACTTTCCACACCAAAAATGGTATTGCTTTATTTGAAGAGTGACAATTCTTTCCTTTCCTGTTGGAAAATTCTGGAAGCGTGAATTAGGGGGAGCACAAGAAAAGAAAGAATCCTCCATGTTGTATTTACAAACTAGTTTAAAAATGAACTTCATCTTGGTGTCTGTCTTCTTCCTTTCATAATTCCAATAACAAAACATTTAGGTATTTGTCAAAGATTAATAGTATGCAAAATAATTTAGGTTATCAGCATGTGATTTTCATTCCACATGAGGTCCATTTGCAGTTTACATGGTTTTCTAAATTACATTAAAATGAAATGTCAGAAAGTTCACATTTTTTTTCAGGTTTAACAGCATCAATCTTTAAAGAAAAGTTATTGAACAAAGGTCTGTGCATAAATCAGTCATTCCCCGTAGAGGTAAGAGAAGTCATTACACCTGGTTATGAAAGAGAGTTCCGTGAATACAGGAGACATAAATCATCCCCCACTGGAGATTGTATTAGTCTAGATGGAAGAATGTCTATTTCCTGATAGTGAGAAAGAAACAAATTACTTTTGTTTGCTCCAGCATCTTTAGTTGTCCTTGAGAGGTCTGTTAGCATGTTGACTACTCATTATTATTATAACTTAAAACGATTTGAATCCTTATAAATGTAGACTTTAAATTGTCTAAAGATTTAGGTTTTTCTTTCCTAATATTTTTTCACCTCCAACACCTTTTAAAACATATTATTCTCTGGGAGTTACATCAAAAGTTATTCTCTGCAGAAAGCATTTCACCTGCTCTCATTAGCCAACCACATTTTACGTCAATCCTTTGCTCCCAATTCAACAATTTAATATTGGATTCAGTTCAGGGCTGTAACCCCAAATAGAATGAGACTTGGATATTTATGAACCACTCAGTCAGGTATTCTTCCCAATGAGTTACTCCATAGATCCTATTTTTAATCTTTACAGTAGTTTCACAAACGATTGGAAAACCACTGTGCACTGTGCTTTTAAAAGCTGAAATGAGTAGAGATGGCATTTTGACCTGCTATGGAAAAGCGTTGATAAAAACAGTTGTCATTATTGAGATGCAACCACTAGATTGATTAGACAACTCTGAATTCATTCTTCTTCCACAACTCAAAGGAATTTTTTGTATTCTTACAACGTATATGCATAATGGAAGAATGTACTTCCTGAGTAGATAGTCCAGAATGTGCCTTTAAGAAGAGGTAACGAGAAGGGGAATCTCCCATAGAACAGTAAAGAAGTATGAGAATACAAAGAGCAATAAGCTATGGAAGTGACCTTAAAGATGAATTCATGGGAGTAGGACTCAGGGGAGGAGGATGTGGAGAACTAGCCAAAGGGGGAAGGGGATATAATGAAGGTGAGTATAGAGACTTCTGGTTACCCAGGGGAGGGGATGCCTCCTACATCCTTATGAGAAGCATCAAGAGATGTTCTGGTTAACTTTGGCTATATAACAAATCAGCCCAATATTTCATAGCTTAAAACAGTAACAGCCAGATGTGGTGCACCTGTAATCCCAGCACCCTGGGCGTTTAAGGCAGAAGGATCTGAAGTTTGAGCTCAGCCTAGACAACTTAATGGCTTAGCAAGATACTGTCTCAAAATGAAAAATAAAAATGGCTGGAGATGTAGCTCAGTGTGAAGGCCCCAGGTTCAGTTTCTAGCACTAGAAAAAATAAAGACTGTACCAGTTCTTGTTTTGCTCATGAATCTATAATTTGGCAAATGCTCAGTGGGGCTTGCTTGTCTCTTGCTCTTGGTATCAGCTGGTGCAGGTCAACTCAAGCTGGAACATCGTTTTCAAAAGGGCTCACTCACAAGCCTTCCTGTTAGGTGCCAGCTGTCAATTTCTCATCTTCTATGGGCAGTTTAAGCTTTTCCACAGCCTAATAACTGGGTCTGAAGAGCAGTTATTCCAAGGGACCAGAATCTGAAGCTGCCAGATTCTCAAGGTCTGGCCTAGCAACTACCACCTTTTCCCTTCTATCATATTCTATTGGTCGAGTAGTGACAGCTCAGACTGAAGAGGATGGACTAAACCCTACCTTTCCATGGAGGAGGATTGCAAAGTTTGGGGGCCATGCTTTAAAACTGCCACAGGAGGATTCTTATAAAAGGCACTCTACCGAGTGAATAGTAAAAAGCAAATAGATATAATCCCCGGTCAAGGGACATTCTCTTTGCTCAGAACATCCTTTCTCTCCTTGTCTACCTGGATTATTCTCCTCATGCTTCCATTCTGCCTGGGCTCCTTCCAGAAGCACAAGTGAGCCTTGCCTCTTGGAGAATAGTCGGAGAGAAATCAGTGTACTAATGTTTCTTTAAAATTTAAACTTTTTTTTAAAAAGTAGACCATAAATGACATAACTGTCCTTCTTAAAAGCTACAAAATATTCATGACATTGACTATACACATTACATCTTAAGCACAACAAAGTGTCTTTCAAATCGCAATATGAATGTTTACATTTTGCTGTTTGCTTTTCTTTTGCTACACTTGGCCCAGAGGTATTTTAATGACATCAGATCTGATCTGTGCCAGTGCGTATCAATTACTATTTAGAATATGCCTGTTAAAAAATCTAATTTGCCTAAGTCTACTACCTAACTGGGCACAAGATGGTCTGAAGAAGGTCTTTGTTTTCTCATTTTAATCTGTCTTCTGTCTTCCCCTCCTCTCCTCACTGCCCTCCATGTTTTTTACTTGATTTTCAAGTGACTTTCAACTAAGCAGAAACTACATTCCTTGTCACTCTGCCTGCCTCTTAGCTCTAGGTATTTCATTCACTAAGAAAAAAAAAATACCCTATCTGAATTTTCTCTTTTAGCAACCATCTACTGAAGTTGGACAAGTGCTAGAAATTAATTTCTTAAGTGGCCAGAACACTTTCTTGAGCAACAGGCAAAAAGGAGTCAGCAAATTAAAACATGGGTGAATTGTGGAGCCATTATGCTGAGTGCAATATGCCAGATAGAAAAGGACAAACATGATATGATTTCACTTCTGTGAAGTAGCTAGAATGATCAAATTCCTAGAGACAGAAAGGGACAGAGATGTCCAAGGGTTGCAGTGATCAAAGAATAGGCGCTTCCTGTTTAATGGGTTAGGAGTTTCAGTTTGAGATGATGGAAAAGTCCTAGAGATGAATACAATGGTTGTATATCAGTGTGAATGTACTTCATACCATCATCTGTACACTTAAAAATGGCTAAAATACCAAATCCTGTGTTATGTATACTTTGCCACAATAAAAACAGAAAAGAAAATGTGAGCTAACAGACAACTCTTTGAAGATTATTTTATCCGTGGGAGAGTGCCAGGGATTGAACTCAGGGCCTTGAGCTTGCTAGCAAGTGCTCTACCACTTGAGCTAAATCCCAAACCGCTGAAGGATTTTTTTTAAATGGAAATAGTATGGTATCACTGTGTAAAATATTTTATAGGTCGGGGGATCTGACTTTTGGCCTTAGCCACTAGCCTGTGTCATCTTGGGAAGGGGAGTAGTCTTGGACATCTCAGGTTTGTCTTCTAGAAACGATGGCGCTAAGCAAAAGAAGTGTTTCCCAAGTTCCAGGACTACCAGCATCATCCTGGAAAGTTTATAAACAAGACAGTATGTTAGATGCTAACTGTCTAGGGATGGCTAGGAAAACCTGCAGACCCTTCAGGTAGTTTTTTCTATTTTGTTTTGTTTTTGTTTTTTTGTGGGGATTATTTTGTTTTTTGAGTCATGTCTCACTGTGTAGCCCAGGCTGGCCTTGAACTTAGAATCTTCCTGCCTCAGCCTCCTGAGTGCTAGAATTACAGACAGTCACCAACATGCCTGGCTTTCAGGTGGTTCTGGTATCCATTTAAATTTGAGAAACACTGGACCAGCTGCTTGTTTAAAGCCCTTTCAGCTCTGAAATTTGATAGATTTTGATTCTACAAAGCATACTGTGTGTGCTTCTGCAGAAGAAGAAATGAAGAAGATAATAAACTGTCTGCTTATGTTGAAGCGTTTTTCATTTGGTATCTCCATGCCAAAGCTGAGCCAGTCAAGAATAGCCTTGTTTATTCTTCCCACTGTTTGGGGAGCAACATGAGGAAAAGCTAAGCCAGATGGCACCTGGGAAGATCTCCATTACCATTTTCTTTCTTTTTTCCATTTGCATATTACATAAAACTGCCCATGCCTCCATCTGAGCTGTGATCATTTATTTAATGTTATGATCTAATGTCTCATGCCATTAAATTATAGCGTTAGCCTAACATGACCAAATTACAGTATTAGAAAGTTTCTTTTTTTAGGTTGATTCTTGTAATTTAAGCCAGTTGTATTATTGGCTGAGTTTTGCATTATCATGTTTTCACCATGATTTAGAGAATCTTCTCTATTTCATAAAAATGCATTCAATCAAACAGGGCCTAGGTTACAACCACGTTCTCAAAAGTAAAGTTAGTTAAGAAAGTGGAAATTCTGTTTTGATTTGGAGTGTATATTTAGTACTGAGATAACTTCTGTCTAGGACCATATATTAAAAGGAAAAGAGAGTGGAGAGATATTTATCATCCATGCCTGATCGATGGAAAGTTGATTATCTAAATATCCTTAAAAAGGCATAACCCTTGGGAGTTTGAAGCAGGATCACCATGAGTTTGAGGCCAGCCTGGACTACATAGTGAGTTCAAGGCCAGCCTGAACTGCATAGCGAGACCCTGTCTCAAAAAAATAAAAAAGCATAACCCTATCTTTTACTAATCAATAAAGTGCTAACCAAATTTGTGTCTTGAATAAACAGTTTTTCATTTTTCACTCTGTACCCATTGTTCTTTTCTATGTAGATTCAGTAATAAAGTCTGTCATCCTTGATCAATTCAATCAAAGATGTTGTATTCTAAATCAGGTTTTATTGGTGTATTACTAATTAGATTTTTTCAAGTATCTATTTTGCGCATAAAATATTTTCTGGTTTTAATGTGATTAAAGTAGAAAATAATTAGTGGACTTTACAGACAGACAGGGAGAGATGGAGAGAGAGAGAATGACAAAGAGAAAAATAGGAATCACATGCTCTCCTATTCTGTGAAGTTTGACAAACCAAGGAAGAGAAGACTGCTCTGGCCTACTATAATAAAACAAAGAAATATGGTGGAAAATTCTTCTGTTGCTTTATCAAATGAGACCCTAAAAGGCTGATCCAAGTCATGGAAGCTTTTTGCCTCAGTAAAACTCAGACAATTGACCTACCATGTGAGAATCTCCAAATGGGCTTAGGTAAGGGTATAGCGGTTGAAAGCCAATAATATATGCAACAGTGATCACGCCAAGATTGCACACAGAAAGCAAATTAGTCCTCTAATAGAGAGGCCAATTTGAAATTAATTCTCTGAGCAGGTTTTCAACTGCATTCTCCTTTTACCCTTTTTTTTTTTTTTACAAAAATGAAACACCACCTGAAAAACAAGAATTTGGAAGACAAGATGAGAAAATGAAGCTAGAATTGTAAGGAGAAAAGACAAAAGTTACAAACACACGCGCGCGTGCACACACACACACACACACACACACACACACACACACATAGTGGTTTGCCCGCATGGTGCATCTGATTGAGAAGCCCCTTTGTGTTGTAAGAAGTGACTCTCATGACATGATATATTTTATACGGTGTTGAGAAAGCAATTGACCTAAACTCCTCAGGGCAGCGGTGCATTCTGATTCCCAAACAACGTATACTGTTCTCTTCAAGAAAGTAGCTCTGGAGTTGGGTGAGATAAGACTTGAGACTCAAATGACATGATCGATCCCTGTGCTAGAAATTGTCTCTCAGCCTGTGTGTGCTCACATACATTGCTAAAGGATTACCTCCAGTAAAATATGTCTCAATTCTTTATACAAGACCCTATAAAGGGGGAAGTAAGGTGATTTATTTAAGTCGAGTAGCAGGTTAATCACTGCCGATAATAATACAGAGTAATCATCTATCACAAAAATTATAACTTGGAGAAGTCAGAGACACAAACACATCATTGTCGTGTTCTGGTATATTTTTTGCTTTCGAGAAGATGTTATGTACTTGCAGGAGATGGAGTGATTAACACCATTTCTTCCTTTCTATCTGCGTTGCCATTGCTTGCAGCCTTAACAGTACTTTCTTATGGGTGGAGTGCAGTTCCCAAGTCCTGGCCTTCAGGCTTGACCTGCATTTTGTTGTAACAAATGCCAAGCGAGTAAGCGGAGTGATGGTGTGCTTGTTTTAAGCCAAGGCCTTAAGAAAAAATGATTTGTGTTTGGGCTTCTCCCATATGTTCTGTTTTTCCTAAATACAAATTGAAAATTTAAAATATCAGCCGACTTTGGGGTAAAAATAAAAAGCCTTCCTTGTTCCCCTTGCCGCTTGAACAATTTCTTCACTCCCCAATATATCTCATACTGGGAGAAAGGAAGGGAGGAGCGAGAAAAAAAAGAATGGAAGGAAAAACTGGAAAAGAAGCTTTCGTAAATAAGGAGGGAGGAGGGGTGAAGAAAAGGGAGGAGAGTGGGAAAAAAAGAAGCAAGATATACCATGTACAGGTACAAAATCCCTATGATGAATTAACGTTATCACTTTGTATATCTAAAATGTACCATTAAAATAAAAAAAATATATAAACCCTATATTTTATTCCAAATGGTTCATGGTCTTACATAAATTTCAAAAAATGAGATGTTCCTTTGGTGTTGCCATTGCATTTTACTTATACATCATAAAGGTCCTGTTTATTTCTCTTAACTCATTTGTGAGTAACACTTGTGACTTACCATTCTTCAGTTGATACACTCATTCCTGTATTGAGGGAGTTTTTTTTATGTGGTTTGGTTTGGTTTTTGGAGACAGGGTCTCACTGTGTAGCTCAGGCTGGCCTTGAAGTCAGTGTGTAGCCCAGGCTGGCCTCGAACCCACGGCAGTCCTCCTGCCTCAGCCTCCCAAGTGCTGGGATTACAGACATGCGCCCTCCCTGAGTTTTGGAAAAATAGTTATTAGATACCTACTCCTTGGGAGGCCCTCCCTGAGTTTTGGAAAAATAGTTATTAGATACCTACTCCTTGGGAGTATATCAAGGTATTACACAGTAATGTGTTTCATTTTAATACTCCATGCATTGCTAGGAGAAACTGATGCTTGGTTTTGGGAGAGATAGAAAATGATACATTCGCATCTGATGTAAGCTTCATGGCGATATGGAATCGTGATAATTACCCTTGTGGTTCATCTCCATAGCGATAATTGTATGTGAAATTCCTTTACACTGTGTTATGTAATATTAGAAATACTTCCAAAATTGACATGCATTTGTTTATAACCGTTTTGTTGGCAAAATCATTAAAACTAAACTCATAGATCTAGTTAATTAAATGTGTACAAAGCAACAATATTCAAGAATATTGTGAAAAGGCGATTTTTTAAATACTGCTTTTCACATGTCTCTTGAACAAATGGATTATTCAGAATTTCTTCGCGTTTAGGTCCTGAATCTAAATCATATCGTCTATATAAAAATAGATGTCAGCTGAAGACAACCAGGCAGTGGATTTGCCTTGACAACAATCTTTTTATATATGCAGACTTCATTTAATATTAGACTCCTCAGTTTTTGGAATTGGTATTTCTTTACCTATCTGAATTCAGGGAAATGACCCAAGAGAATAACATTAATTTGCTCTGCCTGGCCAAATCAAATTTGAGCCTTCCATTAAGACATCGCCTAATTAATTCAAAGAGACATATGAAAAGATTACTGTTAATATATCTTTAAAATGAATTAGTGTCATAAACTGTTGGCCATGTGAGTCAAATACAGTTGTAATTTAGATTAATCCCAAGAGAAGATGTGATGCATTCTAAAATGTTACAACAGATGTGAGTGCTCAGAATGCCAGGAGGTTGAGCCTCTGCAAGTTTTCTTGATTTCACTCTTCCTTAGAGAAGTTTCTTTCCAGTATCTGCAGCAGCTGCAGCCCTGTTTCTGTATTTTCTAGACACAGTTAGTACCACGTGATTCATATATATTTACTGTAGTCTAAAGGATAAATGGACCTTGAATTCTGGAGAAAGCACTTAAAGGAGCAAAAGGAAGTTTGACTTGAATCTGCACATCTATCATTGTTGTTTGGATTCTCGGCCTTAGCCTAGTAACGCCTTAAAGATGGAAGGTCTGATAATGTGCCTTGCTGCTCCCAGTTCCGTGTCGTGAGTGTTATTCCTGTCAAAGAGGACTAGAGTGGGAAGAAAATGAAATCTGTCAATACTGTGAATATATAAATAATAAAAGTGGCAGTAGGACTGATTAATTCTGAATCATCTTTATAAAATGACTGGAGCCGTGAAAATGCTCAGTCTGTACAGCTGATTGGGAAATGTATGCAATCTGTTGATCAGAATTCGTTTATGAATGCTCTCTTCCAGAGATTTTCATACCAGAGTTCTCAAAAATATTTTTATCCACATAAAAAAAGGAAAACTACAGACCTGGGAGACTGCAATTTAAAATGGAAGAAAGCGCTTTCTTACCTTAAAAACAACTTGCCAGCAGGCAACTGATACAAATGAGTGAAAAGTGGTTTTATTTCATAGAATAGATCCAATCTATATATATCTGGTTTTGGTGGAGAAATTTAAAAGTTAGATTGTTTAATTATCAACTGTAAAATTTAGTAAAAATAAATGAAAGCTGTAAGTTTGATTTTGATGACCCTGTGAAGAGGAATATATTCACCGTTGGTCTTTTAATCTCAGGTAGGACATGTTGGTTTATTTTTTGTAATGAAAGCAATTGTGCTGTGAATTATATATAACAAAAGAAGTCCTCTTAGCTAACTCAGTAATCATTAATCGTTGTGCCCTGTATGTTATTTATTTAGTTTCTTTCTGATTTGTAACCGAAAGTATGACAATCCCATTTGGTAAGATTAGCTATCAACTCGCATCATTTTACAAATTACTAGTTTTATGTGAATGTTCTTCATTTCACTATTTGTTTATGTTACTAAAACCAAGCTACATACTTTGTTTTGTCAATGCACGGGATTTAAAATTTCATTTCCGAAGTTTCTTCTTCCTCAAACCACATCCCCTACATCTCTTCTTTACAACTCCATTCAACTACTTGAATGTCCAATATCTTTTCAGTGTTTGTTTGTCAACTGTAGTGACTTTAGCTAAGAACAATTTATGGCATGCATTTTATTAATAATATTAGAACACTCAAATTATCTGTGCCTGGTATTACCATATTCATGGCTTGCTTTAAGAGCTCAAGTGATAAATTCAATTCCCATGTATTAAAACTGATTCATTTGGAAGGAAAACTATTAATATATGTGTGTTGATAAAGCTTAGCAAACAGTTCTATTTTTTAATTTCATAACATATCTTCCCATGTCCTAAAAATTAAAACTAATTCTTGTGTACTAGTTAAAAAATAAGTTTAATTTTTTTGAATATCCGTGCCATTTGTTTGTTTGTTTGTTTATTTATTTATTTATTTATTTATTTATTTATTTTAGCCAAGAAGATTTATTGGTACATTTTAGATATACATAATGCTCATGTTCATCATAGTTAATTTGTACATGTACATGATATATCTTGGGGTTTTTTTCCCCCTTCTTCATTCCCTCCCATCAACTCCTCAATTTTTAAAAAATCTGATTTATTGTATTTTATCCAGAAAAAATCATTTTGTAGCAATCAATTAAAAGTTAAAAAAAAATCTGTGAATTAGGTGTTTTTCTCTATTCTTCCATTTCGAGAATCTAACAATGCATTTTCTTAGTTTATTGGTACATTTCTAGTATTCTTTGAATTTAGTCAGTGTCTTCAAATTCAGATGACAATTTCATCTTACTAAAATCTCAGAATCATGAAAATGATGGAATCCATGCTAACTTCAGTGTTTCCCATGGAAACACACAGCAGAACATGTCAAAGAATAAAAGCAGAGGCAGCTAAGCCTCCTCCACAGCTACAAACTTCTAGATGGGGTCGAACACTTCCAACCCTGCTGAGAGGGTCATCCTAACTGGTCTCTTACTTATGACTGCCCAAATACGTGCTTTTCTTCATTTCTATATAAAACTTCTTGAATGTAAATAGTCCAACATATCTATCAATCTTTTTAACTAACCTTAATCTCATTATATAACTAATTAATTAAGAAGTTTAAAATAGCAGCTTTAATTGTCTAATATAAATGACTTCCTTAGAAGCAACCTGCTGAAAATCCCCTTTATTTTTTAGTTTTCTAATTTTTACTGGTACTGGGCATTGAATCCAAGGCCTTCGCACTGAGCTACATCCTGAGACCTTTTTAAATTTTTGATTTTGAAACAGGGTTTCAAAATAAGTTGACCAGACTGGGCTGGAACTTGCAGTTCTCGTGCCTCCACTTCCCACAGTGCTGGGATTGCAGGCATCTTCCACCACATACTAGCGCTACCACATACTAGAACCACCTGGGCCACCAGAGATTGACAGAAACCAGATTTGATGATGCCTGTGGGTCCCTGATCTTCCAACTCACTCTTTTTAATTGCGTGACTTACGACTATTTACGATTAATGAACTGTTCATGTGCTTAAACTTTGGAGCAAAAAATCAACTCATCACAACCCTCTTCTTAACCTTTAAGCAACACCCAAAATTCATATACCTGTTTGGTTCTTAAGAGAAAGAAATACACTGAGTGGCAGTTTGGTTGTAGGACTGCGTAGAAAGTGCGTCTTCCATCCTATTGAGATTATTCCTTACACAAGGGGAAGAAGTCTCACTCCAGACTTGCTCATAAATATGCCTATATCAGAGATGAAAATGGAATCTTGGAAATCACTGAATCCATTTATCGGATGAGAAAAAAACAAGTTCATAGAAGTAGCCATTTTAAAATATATCAATCTAATCAGCCTCCATTGTAAAACAGAGTTACTATTATTCAGTAATCTTTATGTTAAATAATTTCACATGGTCTCCTATACTTTTCCCAGATTGCTAACTAAAAGAACTGTCATTCAAATTCAGAGACCACGTAAAAGTACACTAAGTATTTGAAAAGGTGCATTGAAATTGGAACTATGCCAGCAAAACCCTATCTCCTAAATTCTCCTCAAATTAGCTCTTGGTTGCTGAAAGTGAGACATACCTTCAACCCTTTATCAATAACTATGAGTAGAAGGAGTAAGTAGACATGACTGAAAACAAGAGTGGGCCTGTTTCACCACTGTGTGGGAACATAAATAATAAAAATACCAAAAGGTAAGTTAGCACTTAGTTTTCCTTTTCTCTTCAAGAAGACTCATTCTGTTTCTGTCCAAGAAGGTAGCCTGTACTTGAGAATCCAATTTTGTCGTAAACTTGAGCTTAGCATTTTGGAACTATGCCAAAGACCACGGAATTCACAGTCATTAGCATATCACAGCGGGCTCTTTTCATACATTGAAGGTTTTGAGTTTGTTTGAAAACCTGGAAACATGATTTGATGAATTAAACTTGACTAGTATTTGCTTATTTTATTTCTGACCCTTGCCCGTAGCCAATTACTGGTATCTGATCCTCATACCTGGCATGAATATGAACTTTGTTATGAGAATTTGACAACTTTCTAATCATTTGGAGTTTTTTCCTACTTGATGGATATAAATTCAACAGAACTTTTCTGAATTCTGTTGCTTAAAAAACACATTTGAGTTTATGTTGTTTATCAGTCAATTTTTCTGCATAATAAACAACCAAAGAGTTTAATTTGAGTGGCTAATAACAAGAAGTATGGGTGCACTTGTGGGTCCTGACCGGGCTTGTCCAGCACGGATTCTTGGGCCTTGGCTCCCACCGCAGGTTCAGTTTGGATCCACACCACGTATTTCCCTTGAGAGTCTGGCTGAAGAGGCATCAGATGCACAGGGCACGATCTTCATATTGCAGTGAAAGAAGAGCATTTCAACTCTCTGCTCTTGTCACATTGACTTACATCTCTCTGGACAAGGAATCTCATGGCCAAACCCAAAGCCAAGTGGGCAAGCGGTAGAGATGTACTTTCTGTGGAAGGAGTGTGGCTGTGTAATGTTAGTAGGAAGATGAAAGAATTGAGGCAGGTAATTCAATCTGCTATTTAATCTATTGGAAACAAACTCAGCTAGTTATTTAAGAAAGAAGACTAATAGTTTGACTCCTTACAAACGAAAGCAAGGGGATCCCAATCTTTCAGGTTTTACTGAAGCCTAAAAACATCCATGAAACAGAAATGAATGGCTTCTCCATTGAAATTCAGCATGTGAAATATTCAGTATCTCATTATAGTGGCAACCAAGTCAGCCGTTTTTGCTGATTTAGGAATACAAATGTTTATATGTTAATTTTCAATTAAGAGTTCTGAACTTATCTTCTTGGCAGCCCTTCCACGTGACAATCATTCCTTTTGACTGTTAGTGTTGCCTTCTGACCTGAATTTGAAAGGAATACCCAGATTTTAAGGGCCATGAGAGTAGTACATTTTACAACCTGTTTGTGTCTGTTTAAGAAAATAAAAAGTATACAACAGTTCTTTCTGACCAGCACAAGCACATAATCAAAATGACTTCTTTTGAATGGCAGAAGTTCTAGAAGCTTTAAAAGTACTTTAAGAGAAAACTGGAGAAAAGAAGCCAATGAAATGACTTCAAACGAAACAAAAATAAAGCAATAAAGCAATTGTCAGCGTTTTCCAAGAAGGCTGATATCTAGAAATGATACAGATCGTGGACACACGTGGCATTACGGGTCATGAGTCTCTCTTTATGAAGTACTATTGACTGCTTGACAGGGCATTGTTGTAAAAAGAAACCACCAGAAGCAAAACAAGCAGCACTAAAGTAAAAAAGCTTGTGAGGGAACCTCATCTAAAGCAACATGAGCTATCCCTATAAAATAATGTAGTACCTTTCTTTATATATGGACCTGGAGGATATTAAAATAAGTCCATTTGTGTGTCCACTGACAGCTAATTTGAAGATTTTTATAGGAAAAACATCCCCTAAAGTATCATACCAAGCAGCTTTAATGCTGCTTTCTTTTTATAAGGCATTGCTAGTCCCAGTACTAAGAAAGAGATAATATTTTTGTAGATATGAAGTGGTTGTTTGCTTTCCCAAATATGTTTGTAGTATAGAAGTTACTTCAAAAATATTTAGAGCAATGTTTGGACAAATTTCTTTTAATAACACCTTTCCTTTTCTTTCTTTCTTTTTTTTTTTTGCCCCAAAAGTGTTTTTTTTTTAATAGTGCACACTCTGTCACAATATCATTGTTTTTCATAAAAGCATAAATTGTTACTGGAAATCACTTGCGCACTTCCTTAAGCTTAGAAAAATGAAGGACATTTATAACTGCACCTCGGCCCCAACCAGACTAAGTCAGTGTGGGCCTAACTTTATACCTATAATTTAGAAAAAGGTGGTGTTTTCTGTCCATTAATGGAGCTGGGCTCTTAATAAATTTTAAACCTGGGACACTTATAGGTGGCCAGTGATCTTGAACAGTTTTATAATTGAATATTGAAGCCATGTCTGTGGTCAGGCATATAAACACTGGTTCAATCTGATATCCCTGTATAATTGCTTATGTACCTATGTGATATATTGTTAATATATTGAAAATTTATTTCAACACAATTAAAGTTTTACTAATATACTATAGTCATGCCAATGTTATTGTTAGGTTAAACCGTATCGACTTATGTTGGGACATCTGTACAGGCATATTCTGGAATTTATATAGTTTACCCTGAATACTCACAACTTCTGGTAATACAGGTTACTGACCACTTTCACAACCATCAACAGGGTACTATAACAAGCTATAAAGTGTGGAATCCTTGTCCTGATCCAAAGTCTTATTTGTTGCCCCTCTGTGTTGACTTCTCAGTCAGGGTTCCAATAGGAAGTTGATGGCACACGGAAATAAGTACAAGGCACTAGATACCCAAGAGTGGGCAGCGTGTCTGGAAATCACAGCAGGTAGCACAAGACCCAGAGCTAATGGCATCAGACCTGTCACTTCTCCCACATCTGAGTTAGGTTTGGAGAGGTTTCTCAGACCCAGAAAATGAGAGATCATATAGATCTCTGTGCCCTGGAAAAAGCAGTGGCCTCCCATCAAGAAAGAAAATTTGCATTGAAGTAACACTCAGGGAAGAGAACCACAGGAAATCAGCACCCTACCCTCAGTCTCTCTCATCCAGTCACTTGCTAGTTCCTTCCTTAGGAACCCAAACAGAAAGGCCTTGGAGTCCACTGATGTGATCCTACAAGCTGTTAAGGAAGGTAGAAAAAGAGGCCAAGTGGACCTGGAAAGACAAAAAGAACCTAGCTGGTACAGTTGGTTTTCTGATACATTTGTGCATGGTACGACAACTCAGAAATACAGCAAGACATCTATTTTTATAACAGTCTCAGTTACCTAATAATGATACTCTTTCTTTGAATATTTAACTCTTTTGAATTGGCTCAAAAGCATAACTCTGTATCTTTAATTTCCATGAATGAATTACTATCCACAAACAGATTCCTAGCAATTTATCTATCAGTGTAGTACCTACCATTCGTTGGCTGTTTATTGTGCAAGGTACTTTGTAAGGTATAGAAATGAACCCGATCTAATGGACCTACATTCTAAGGCAGAAAAAAAAGACCATGTTTGATTATGAGATTTAAAAATAATAAACCACGTTGTCTTAGTTACTCTTCTCTCATTGCTGGGACAAAATACTAAACACCCAAAGTTAGGGGAAGAAAGGTTTATTTAGCTCACAGTTTGTAGAGGTTTCAGTCCACAGTCAGCTGGGTCCAAGGCAGGGTGGCATGGCAGACAGGCGGAAGTCAGCAAGGTAAGCAAGGGATGCAAGCAAGCGGGGGACTCACCAGGTTCTACCAGTATCTTATATCTTATCCAGGCTACCTGGCTTTAGGGTGGGCAGCACTCCCACCCTTAATCCTAATACTCTTAATCTTAGTCTCACATCCTTGATCCCAGCAGAACCATGCCAACCCGATCAGTGGATTAATTTAGTAATCACACACTCTAGATCCAGCTATCTCTTACCACATGAGGCTTTGGGGGGACATCCAGACACAAACCATAACACACATGAAATATACTAATGAATGCATAGATCATTTAGTAATTATTATGAGCCCAGAGTATTGTCAGTATGGCACCAAATAGAGATCATTGTCCTTAAACAAGTTAAAATCAGAATCAAATCACCTGTAAATTAACATACCAATAAACTTTAAACTGCTTAAGTAGTTCTGTAGTTTTTAAAACATCTTCAGCATTTCAGTGTCAAAATAGTGCATATCTAGTAAAAGCTTATTAAATTAAGCTGAACAAAACCAAGAATAATACATTTTATTAGAATTATAGTTTTGTGATATTCATTTGAATCATATTTTCTCTAGTAATAGAGAAAAAATAAGTTTCTCCTAGGAATTTAAATATCTTTCATTTATATAATTCCTTCTATTTCATTCTGAAGGAATATTCAGTCCTTCAAAAACACTTATTGAATATCTAATACGTGCTTAACACTGTGCCAGGTGCTATGAAGGATTCTAAGGAAATAGAATGAACTTCTAATTCTTTGGTGTTTCAATTAAATAACCTAAAGTTAAACCAATTTGAAAGAGAACATTATGCCTTTGAGACTCTAGGTTTCTCTTGATTAGAAAGTATTAAACATTTTCAGTAACTAAACAGATTAAGGGGAATTCAAGGATGCTTCTCACCAGTAAATTTGGATTAGTCTGGCAAATTTAAAACCTTAAATGGAACTTTTTAATAATTAAAAGAAGAGGGAGAAAATGATAATTACAACATTTCTAGATTCTATGTTTACCACTCAACCTTTTTAATCATATCTTAAGTATATATCTAGTGATCAGGGTTTTATAACTCAAGAAAATCTTGCTATAGAGTCTATAAATCTTCTTTTAAAAAAGCTCTTCAATTTCATATTTTGTTAAAAGTTAAAAGCCTCCATGAAAATGAGACAAAAGTCAGTGAAAGACTGTAGTAATAAAAATCAGATGTGGTTTTCTCTTGAATAACATCTGCTTTTTATGATCCTTTCGTGTTAGACTTTATAAGAATTTATTATAAAAAGCTTTATTGACAGTTAAATCCTATTTTTAAAAGGATTTATTTTCCCCCAGTAGTAAGAGTTTTCTTTTCTTAGATTTAACTAGTTGCAGATACTTCCTAGCTACAGTTCCTACCATGTAAGGTATAATTTCTGATACCTTTCAGCTCCTAAGAAACAATTTGTTTAATATCAATGCCATGCAATAACATTGGCCCAAAGGCGTTTTCCTTATTATCCTGTAGTATTTTTAGTTTTATTCCATAGTTGTTAAATAAGGCCACTAAATGTTTCTGTTAGTCTCATTTCCTGTTTAAAGCCCCAGGTCAGTGGTGGCGAACCTTTTAGAGCTTTCAGTGATACCAACAGCTATTGCAGTTGGCGTGCCGCAGGTTCTCCACCACTACACTAGGTGATTTGGGGATCTCAGTTCAGTAAAGCTTTGTGCTTTTCAAAGCAAGCAGTTGAAATCCAAATATTGACTAGTTCTACCGCAAGACATAATACACATTTGAGGAGCTTAATATTTCTAATTTCTTATTAGTAATTTATTTTATGTAACAACCACTCATACATGCTTAAAATAGTCATTATGTAAATATTGACTCCCTGTCTTCTCAGACAGTTCTACCTCCGCACTTTAATTAGAGTCTGATTAGTCATTGAAAGGAAGGTTAAAACCAAAAGAGCAGTTTGCCAAAATAAAGCAAAAACAAAACAAACAGAATGTATCATGTCTTGGACCAACCCTTCTAATATGTTGTGTGATTATGATGAATCATTTCTCATGGTAGTTATCAGTTATCAGAAATAAAATGATGCTATGGAGGTATTATTAATACTGATAGTAATGGAATTCTTTCAATGTTTTCCCACTTTATCTTATCTTTACACATTCTACTACTCTTTCAAAGCCCATCTCGAATTCCTCTTCCATACAGCATTCCACATTGATTTCAACCAACATTGATTTCTCTCTCTTTTTAAATTCATCTTGCATGACGGAATTAGAAACCAGGAATTGAAGTCAGAAAGAGTGTATTAAGTAAAAAGCAAAGGGAAGACTTTCAACAAAAGGCCAATTTGAAATGAGCAACTGTGGACTCCATACTGATCATAGTTGAAGATGAACTCTTATCTTTCGAACCTGTTAGAAACTCCTCCAGGAGATACTCTTATATTCCCCCCTGCCTAGTTGCATAGCTGGCTGCACAGCCCAGATGCAGGTTGTGTCTGCTGATTTATAAATTAAACCTTAATATGTATTATTAAAACTGGCGAAATTCTGAATAAAGTCACAAATATCCCTCTCCAGCGCTTGGTGCCATCCGTCATCCCCCCCAAAACACACACAGCCAATTGATCATCTCTTTCATAGCATTATTTTACAAACCAAATTTCTTATTTATGTATGTGTTTACTTGGTTCTCTTCTGTCACAAAGCTCCACAAAGGCAGAACCATTATATCCCTAGCAGCTAGCAGTGTACATAAAATATAGTAGCACCTCAGTATTTGTTGGATGAATAAATGACCGACAGATACTACTTTGTCATAAAAGATCATTTTCACTAAGTCGTTTTTACATCCATTTTCTCTAGAAACATAGTGCTTGAGGGGAAGGACTGGAGATCGTACATCACCTGTGTTCTTTTCGTAATGCTATCAGGGCTTCTGTTAGAGTGCATAAGAATTGCCTGGGGGAGCTCTCTAAGTCTCAGATGATATCGCTGCTGCCTGTCTGTGGAACATAGTTTGGGTAGTTTGGCTCTAGAATGTTAATATAGACATACACTGAACAGGGGAGCGTGTTCTTATTTGCAGGCTAAGTAATAAATGTTCTAACTTAGTTAAAGAACTTTGAAACTTGCAAGGACCTGTGCAGATATCTGGTACTACATGTGCTCTGGTAATCAACTCCATTTTCACTTATCAGTGGCCCCAGCATTCTCACGGGTGCCCCAACACCATTGCTCCAAGTAAACCTACCTTCTCCTTGATCTAGTCTGATGAATTACAGCTGAAGAAGTAACTGGGTTGCAGAGCATCTATGTCTCTTGACAAAGAGTCTACCGCCTGGATCTTCTCAATTCTCCTTCAGCTTTCAGCATCTACATACAAATTTCTTTAGACATACCGATGTGGCTTGTATCAAACTGAGTGTCCATAATATGTTAAACAGAGAATTTCATTCCAATACCATGAAATTTCTTCATGACTTATTCATCATTCCTTGAAATTTTTCCTAGGTTTATGTCATAACAGTTAAATTACTTTGTAGCCTTCTTTGTATAAATCTTAGAGTAGCTTACTAAAATACATCATGAAGTTTTGGTTGTTTCTTAGGTGATTTTAATTATGTGTGTTTTCTTTCAGTAATGCATCTTTTCTACTTCATCAATATTATGTTAGCTGTAAGTACAAAATAATTGAGAACAAACTATGACAAATTGAACTAAGCCAAAAAAAAAAGAAGAGAGCAAATATTCTTGTGATTTGAGCTTTTTTTCAGTCCTTGAAACTTTGAGAATATCTGTCTTTATTAACTTTTGCTTTTTGCTGATGGTTTCTCTCATTTTATTATAGCTCGTAGCATTGTAAATTAATTTAACATGAAAGGATAAAAATGTTACTTTTGAAATGTTTCTCATTCAATTATAGAAAAATATTACAATAAATAAAAGAAAGGAATGCCTCTGGTACCAGTTTCTGTTTGCTCAATTATTGCACTACCAAAAGTGAATTATTACGCAGTTAACTCAGAGGCAATATTATTGCCATTATATTATAAAATAGAAGAGTTGCAATTAAAAAAAAAGGTGCAGTATAGGTCCTTTGAAAGTGAAATGTCTTTTTTTTTTTCTTATGCTTCACTTAAATACATACTGACTTCAAGTTTTAGGTCTTCTTTTTTATACCTAATGATGGATCCAACATTATTTTAAGAACTGCAAAGTAAATTTCAGCCAATTATTTTATTCAGAGGAATCGTTAAATGGAGGTACCTCTGAAATTTTGGAAGGCGTCTCCTTCCCATTATACGAAAGCATTACTCAATATTCTTTCTATGATTATAATCTCTGCTGTGTGTTTTGGTTGAAGACGCCCTGTGCAAAGAAAGTGAGAAGTTGTCACTTAGTGGTACTCCTTAGGGTGGAATCAAAATGGGAAGACACTCATCTGTTTCCCTCCTTCCCCCTGCCCCCCAGAGAATGGTACTTCAGTCATCCAAAGCCCATGGGGAGAGAGTGTTCAGATGTATTTGTCCTGAGCCAAAACAATTGTTCAAAAGTGAAAAATGTAATCAACTTGGGGCCCCTCAAATTGGTAGGGTTCTTCCATGTGGAATTCAGTACATTAATAGTAACACAAACCCATGACAAGAAATACTTCTTAAAAAGAACACTTCTAGAAATTAAAAAATATTTAGTCATTTTTGCATTGTATAAGTGGTTTTAATAATGTAGTATGTCTAATTTATCATAATATAAAATACTGATAAAATATTGTTTAAATATTAAAACTTCATAGTATCCTTTATTAATATATTATGGTTCTTACAACATTAATATGTTTTCTAGTAATGTTCCTTATATAAAGATAAATGTTTCGCTTTTTATTTTAACAATGATTTTCAACTTTAATTATATAAGAAAAAGTCTGAATTAACAATCAATATTTTTAAATACCTGCTTAGAGACCAAATACACATAAAAATGTGGACTTAAATTTATTATATAAAGTGAAGGGAAAAACTATTTTTATGACTAGGTATTTATAATTTTTACCTTTTTATTACTCAAATTAGCTTTTTTTTTCTTTTCAGTTAGTAAACAATGAGAAGCTTCAGCTTACCTTTTGAAGCAAATCTTCAAAATTTACATTTTGAGCAACAATTGCACAGTTTTAGTCTGAGATTTGGATTTTATTGGTGTATTCTGGGACTTGAGCATCAGAATTCCTAAAAGTTGCTCAGCAGACTCTAATGTGTAGATTTTGAGAAACTACTTTTTTGCATTGTCCCAGTTGGAAGATTCTATAACTAGATAGTCTGGGTTCAAATACAGCCAAATCTTTTACTTAAATCCTACTTTTTTTTTTTTTTTTGGTATTGGGGATTGAACCCAGATCCTTTGCACTGAACTGCATCCCTGGGCCTTTTGTTGTCGATTGATTGATTGAGACAGGATTCCCCTAAATTGCTGAGGCTGTATTTGAACTTGCAGTGGGTCTCAGCCTCCTGGAGTGAGGTTAGAGGCATCCCAGCACCATGCCCAGCTCAATCTTTCAGCTCTTTACTCTTTACCAACTAACTACCTTTATGACTGTGAGCAAATTACTTAAACGGTATGCCACAATCTTCTCCTTTGCAAAATATAAGCAATAAATTTTCTACGTTCATATCTTTAGATAAGCATTAGTTTTCTTTGTTGATCACCTTGAGCAGAATATGTGAAATTATGATCATTTATAATTTCCTCATTAGCTTTATATATTTCACCATCAACATCACTCACACTTCCTGTCGTTAACCAGTGGTCCAAATAGAATTTAAAAACTATTATTATGGTCAAAACTCTCTTGATAGCTAACACTTTTAAGTGATTAAACTCAGTGACACATACTTCCTTAATCCTTCCAATTCTGTGTATCTGGCATTGTAGTTTAAAAATATACATGTATGTTTTTCTAGAATAGAAATAACTACCTTTAATCAGTGACCATTGAGAACATTTTTGCAAGTTCCAGGGAAATTTCATGAAAATCAGCCAAGAAGAGTTCTGCTCATAAAGTCTTAGAGGTGAGATCACGGTGCTACACTGAGCCAACAAATAATGAGAATTAACGAAATACCAGCCGAATTTATACAAATCAGTCTAAACCATGGGTATAATTATGCAATAATAACAAAAAAAGAACTTTGAGTAATCCTTGCTTAGAACTCAGTCAAAATGATTGCATTTAAAAACATTTAATGTAGTGGTTAGATCATCTCTTACTAATCTATAATTTATTTTTGTGTATGTGCTGTTTTTCAGGGTTAATCTATTAATTATCTTTAATTAAAAATTAATGGGTATTAAATCATTGAGAAATGGCAGTCAACCAGTCCTTCAGTGGACTATATCTGAGTCCCATATGTACATGTTTAAATTTGCCATCCTGTCAAGTTCAGTGTCCCAAATACTTGGCAATGTTTATACCACCTCACTGAGTCACCTGGAGTATGCACACATTTTAAGTGTCTGGTATATGCCTAGCACTGGAGTAGTCATTGGTAGTACAAAGATTAATAAGAGTTTAATTGGCTTCAGCCATATTGTCGGGAAGCTCACACTCTACTTTGGGAGAGGAAGGAAAAATTTAATGAGACGTGTATTCAATGCATAATGTTCTAGCAGAGCAGTCCCCTATATTTTGGTACCGGTATTTCCATGAGTAGTGATGGGGGTTGGGAGAAGGGTGGTTTGAGGATGATTCTGTTGCATGTTTATTGTACACCTTATTTCTGTCATTACATTGTATACTTTTTTGTATTACTGCATTACATTCTTTTTCAGATCATTTTCTTTATTAGTGCATTATGTAGTACATAATGTATACATTCCTTGTAGCGAGTTGGTATGTGTAAGTAATACGTGTTAATTCCTTTTTTATCCCC
>PVJO010005472.1:50079-98318 GCA_004026905.1 Hystrix cristata
GCCCCTTCCTTTTTTTTTTTTTTTGTACATATTTGCGGTACATAATGTTTACTTTCCCTGTGGAGGTGGTGCGTGTACATAGCACATCTTAATTCCTTTTTCGTCCTTTCTCTCTCTCTCTCCCCTCTCCCCGCTCCATCTCTTGATCCCCTTCCCCCTTGAGAAAGGTACATCTCCCTGCTTCCTATTATCTTGTATTTTGCTCCTTATTTATATTTTGGGGTTTTCATATAAAAGAGAAACCATATGGTATTTAGATTCTCTTAAGGAGTTCGCAACCTAGACCCCACGCAAGCTGAGTTCGAAGTAGGGTTCCCACTCCTGTGGAAATCTCACCACCACTGTTGTGACAGGAGGTGGAGCTCAGTAGATAATGTAATTGTGACAAGTGGCTGTAAATACAGAGGAAGCGTCACTTGCCTGCTCCCCACCCCCACCAGCTCTTCCTGCTGTGGGGCCTAGTTCTTAATGGGCCAAGGAGTAGTGCTAGGGATGGGGGCCCCAGCCCAGTGGGTGCAGGCGAGGCTTTGTGGAAGAGGTGACCCTTTGGTCAGGTTTGAAAGGCTTAGTGGAAAGTAAGTAGTCGAGATAAATTCCTTGAGAGGAATTACTTAAATAGAACTTGCTGTAAGCAGTGAAATAAATGGGGTAGGAAATCACTATCATCTTGTCATTTTACTGCATCTACTTTGCTCTTACCTTCAGAAAAAATTTCCAAAGTACAGTTTTTAAAATTGAGTCTGTTCGACTGTACCTTTAGATGAGTTAATTCAAGGAGGAAATTGAATGTAATGAGAAAGAATCTCCCCCGGGGAAAAATGCGATTGATCGTTTCCTTGTGTTTAATTATTTTATGCCAAAATATATTATGCTTAAACTCGATGATTAAAAAATTCAGATTATTACATTTCTAAATTGGTAATGTCATATATTGTATCATATATTAATCACAAAAATGCTTAGCTTACTGACTTTAACAAGCTTAAATGACCAAATGGAAAAATAATAATTTATATTATATTGCAGTGTAGTAGATTTGTTAAACTGAACCAAAACAGTCCATGAGAAACAGATTCCTGATTCCTAACACCCATACCAAACAATGTTTCTGCGATTTTGTCATTTCAAGTTAGAGAAATTTTTCTAATATATTGTTGACTAATAAAAATTAAAGTATCTATAGGGCCATTCTTACTCTTTTTTTTTCTAGAGCACCTCTGTCCAATAGAAATACAATATGCCCTACTCATGTTATTTAAAATTTTCTAGTAGCTACACTAAAAACAGAAAAAAGAAGTGAAATTAATTTTACTAATAAGTTGTATGTAACCTAATATACCCAAAACATTAATTTTAATGTGTAATTATTATGAAAGTTATCAGTAACATATTTTGTTTTTCCATATTAAATAGTTAGAAAAAGAATACATTTTACTCTCACAGCAAGCACAACTCAGTTCAGACTGGCCACATTTCAAGTGCTCAGTTGCCATATTAGAAAGTACAGTTCCAGAAATGCAAACTGATCCAAAAGGAAAAGGACTTCTTGCTTTCACTAAGTCATTCTTCACTGCTAACCTTGGGAGCATTTCCGAACATAGTCTACACAGTTTACATATTCTATCTTAACATCTCTGAGGACTTCATCTTTAATGCTATAATATTCTTAAATAGCATTAGGTAGTCTTTTTTTATAGACTATTCTGAAAGATCAATTAGAAGTTTATGACGCATAGAATGCAAAATACAGGTCATCTTCCGAGTCTGTTTTAGAAGCACAAAAACTATAGCCATTTATTACTTCTGAGAATATTGCCTGAGTATGTCTTTGGGTACTAGTGATATTGGGAGAACTTTGTGACAGACAACAATCTTTAAAAACAAGTTTAAGCGAGGTGTAGTGGCTCGTGCGTGTAGTCCCAGCTACTCTGGAGACTGAGGCCGGAGAATCCAAAATTCAAGGCTGGCCTAGGCAATTTAGCAAGACTCAGAATAAAGTGAATTTTAAAATAAAGGGGGCTACAGATGTAGGTCAGTGGTAAAATGCTTGTCTAGTAAGCATGAGGCCCTGGTTCCGTTCCCAGTACTGCAAAGAAAGTTTATAATCAAGATTCTTAGATTTGAAATAAATTTATCACAGGAAGAAATATTATTAATTACAATTAATTTCATGTACTATGTATAATATATGTGCCTATATTATCTGTCCTAGTTTTTCCCTAAGTGTTCACTTCCTACCAGAAAAATAAAAGTAGACTACTATTACATGGTACACTTTACACTTTTACAAATTTATGTTATGTATTGATTTAATGTGTTTTGAAAAAATATAGCCCATACAGTATACAGTTGACTTTAAACTAGCGTTGCTTAGAAAAAGACTATGTAAAACAAAGTAGGTTAGTACAAGTCCACCTAAAGAAAAATAACAGGTAAAGAAGAATGAAACAAGGTAGTATATCCGAAGGTGATCTATGCAGCTGATTGTAGTTTTCTAGCTTTTTCACTCATAGAAAATGCCTTCAGAGTTTCAACTAAAAATGTCAAGAATTTATATCTCCTCTTCCTTCTTACTCCCAGTTCCTTCCTTCTCTAACCCTTGATTCCTTTCCTCTGCTGTTCTTGACAAGAATAGGAACTCCAGAAAGGTGAGAAAAAGGCAGAAATGAGATGGGCTGAGACGATCCTAAGAAATAGCAAATTTTTGTATTTTGAGGGTGGGTTCAAATTTTTTGTCAGTCATTAAAAGCTTCTTATGTTGAATAAAGTAAGTGAATGATAAACCTAGATGCAGTCAATTTCTAAATGAAAAGTAGATGTCTTCTAAAATGCTTTTGTGATCAGAAAGTGTCTTTGAAAGCAATTTCAAAAGCAAAGCTTAGTTCCTAAATTATAACGTTGCTCACTACATTAAAAGATAGCATTCCTTCAAGTGTATATGTTCATGACCATGTTTATGGTTAATATGTTTTCAGTGTCCTCTTCCCTGATCGTCATCTCACGCAGAAGCATAGAAATATTTAACATATCCTCTGAGGAAGGTCTTGACTCAGGTGCTCTCGATTCTAAGATGGTACATAGGTATTGATGGTGATGACCTTGTCTTTGGAGAAACTCTGGATCCAATTCAAAAAATGCCCCAAAACTATTTGCTATCAAAAAAAAAGTAGACAGAAATAATCAGGGGAAGATTTTTAGAGAGCAACATTTTCACGTAAGGCATTTTCCTGGCGTTACAGATTTTCTAAACGGAGCGTGTTACCTTCTTATTCCCAGAAGCCATCCGTATTGTGTAAGTGCGTATGGCGGTTGTGTCAGAAATGAATTGCTTCTTAAACTAGCACACGGAAAAAGTTCTGACATCTAGCACGTACATAGCTTTTAAATAATACACTCTTTCTTAAACATGATAGGTCATTCCAGGTTCTCTGCAGTCAATTTCAGTAACTCTTTTTACTTTATATTCTTTTGCGTATTCATCTTACCATAAGTCCATGTCCTGAGATTCTGTGAGCACCACATTTTGTTTTTGGCTAGTAGAAAACTTGGCTTTAGTTTTACCCCTGATTTGGTTGTGTTCCACATACAACCAGTTACAGGCTATAAATCCAATATTTTAGGGCAAATGAAAGAATGTCCCAGAACTGTTTGAGGATTTGTTAAAACACAGATTGAAGGGTCCCACCCCTAGAGTTTCACATTCATTTAGGGCTAGGGTGAGGCCTAAACATCGGCATTTCTAGCAAGCTACCAACTGATGTTGGTGCTGCTGGTCTGGGGACCAAATCTAAGAACCACTGACCAAGGAAGACTAGGTGCAGAAATTCTTCTTTTTCGTTGACCTTTGCCACTGAAGACATTTAGATGGAGAGATAGCACAATGTGTAATCACTTAGTTATGGGTGGGGTCTGAAAATTCAGGTTCCTGTTAAATTCCCAGGGGTTGCTATTGTTGCTGATTGAGGACCCCACTGGATGAACCATTACTTGAAATATCATTCCCCACCACATCTCCTGTAATAATGCTGTTTAGTTCGGTCAGAAACTTCTTGGAAGCGAAATGATCACCAGCAGAGCTGAGGTTCAACTTGTATTCATAGCAGGCACAAGGGGTACTTTGGAAAAAGCCGAGATTGGCTTTGGAGGTAGGGATGAATAGGGAGGAAGAAATTAAGGAAAGAAAAAGCCAAATGTTAAGTTGCTCATTGGATAAAGAAAGAGAAAGGGAGTATTAAAAATGTTTAGGCTTATTCAACCAGACAGGTCCATTACAATCATAAAGCAGAGATCCACAGATGCTTTACAAGGGGATCATCTGCTCAAAAGGCACACAGGAGAATTTCAAGGCTCATGGGTTCCTCGCCAGACAGGATTTATGCCATTCTTTATTCTTGATGAATCTGTATTTCAGTATCTGTATTCTCTCAGCCCTGTGTTTGCTTGACTAGGGTCCTGCCTGCCGGAGTTTACATTCTAAGTGGGAAAAGTGCCAGTAGTGTTGTGATTTACATTTTTTTAAAAGTCTCTCTGCCTGCAGGTGAATATAGAATTTGGAAGGCATAAGAGTATAAGGTTGATATGCTGTTCTGAATTCCATCCTCCAAGCTCTGTTCTGTCAGAAATCATCTTCTTCCATCATTCTAAGGTTACCTTCTACTGATCCTTTGCTGTGAGCTTACTACTCTGCTATACATTTTTCCTTTTTTGCAGTTATGGGAATTGAACCTTCACACTGAGCTAGAGCCCCAGCTCTTTTTAATTTTTATTTTGAGACAGAGTCTTCCTAAGTTGTTCAGTTGCCCAGGCTGAACTCAAACTTGAAATCCTCCCGCCTCAGCCTCCCAGAGGGCTGGGATTAGAGGCATGCACCGCTATGCCCTGCTTGCTCCACAAAGGCATGAAGGGGTGTTATCCATCTGTGCTACTCTTTCAGAGTACCGTTGCTCCTCTCCCATCCTCTTTGGTGTTAACTCTTTCCTTTCATGCACAGTCACTGCACAAGAGTAGCACAACTGGCTAATGCCCCTTCATTACCCACAATACAATTTTTGTAGTCCATGTTATTTGGCTCTTACTCCTACCATGCCAGAAAAACCACTGAGCAATCAGTACCCTGCCCCTTGGCACATTGCCTGACTCAGCTTCTCTGTGTAATTCCCTCGTTCAGTTCCCTGACACACTCTTACCCGTGTCTTCACCCGACCTATCTCCCTACTGCATTCGAGTCTGTTTCCCAGCTGCTTCTTGCATAAGTGGGGGTGCTCCCCAGATCCAACCCCCAGCCCTTCCTCACTTTCCATCCCACAGCTCTCCTGTGATCTCATGTATTTAAAGCTCCAACTAGAATCTACAATCAGATGACTCTCAAGTCATTGCCTATGCCTGTGTCTCCGTCTCGATTGTTCCATATTTATATCTGCAACTCCCCTCTTCACTTCTGTATTTAGACCACAGGACTGATAAGCACCGGTAGGATATGCTGGCTTGGGACTTCTTTGATTTGTTGGCCATTTGCCATTGTACTTGTTAAATATTGCGTCTTGCATCTGGCCATGGACATATCAAAATTAGCATGTCCTAAAGTGAAATGCTCAATAAACCTGCACATTTGCCTCTATTTCCTGTTTTAGAAAATGCCACCACCCTTGCCCAATTGTGTAAGCCAGAAACCTCTGATTTTGATGTGACTTATCTTTTATGCACACATCCACAACAAAAAAAGAAAAATCGCTCATTTTACCCCATAACTCTTTCTTAAAACAGACTCTTGTCTGTCATTTTAGACCCTTATTGCTGTGGAATCAAGCACACCTACTTAAAATCTTACAGCTTTGGATCTGTTCTAGTCTCAGCTTCCTCGTACAATTTTCTAGTTCTTAAAGTGACTAAAAAGAAGAGAATGAATTCAGCTCATACACAGAGTCCATTTTTTAGAATCTAAGCAATAAAGAATATTCACTGTTGTTGGTGCTGTTACTATTAATTTCACCTAGAAGACTAGATTAACCTTATAACTAGTCTTTCTGTGTGAGTTCCTTGCCCAGAGTTATCTTCCTATACGATGACTGACCCTATCACTTCCATACCCATGTTAGAAACTCATCAGTGCCATTGAGATAAACTTTCTCCTCCTTAGCGTAGTATTTAAGGTCATTCATGATGTAATCTCTCCATTGCCCCATTTCTTCCCCTCTCCTTGAAGCAGATATGAAGCATAAAATTCAAGGCCACCTGGATATTACTCAGGCAATGTCTACATGCTTCTGTTTACTGGGAAGACTTTTTACCTAACCTCCCCTCTTCAGTGCAACTAACTGTCATTTACTCTTCAAAATGTCAAACTCTGGAAAAGACTTCTTGGTTCACATGGTAGTCACAAGGCTCTCAGTAAATCATACAAGATGAGCATCCACCCCCTCCCTGGAAACTGTCTATTAGACATTTCAAAGTAAAGAAGTTAATAATAACAATTTACTGAAAAAGAATTAGCTAAAAAACAAAACTATCTAATGGTACAGTGTTTGCAATTCAGTATTGTGGGTTTTGTTTCAATATGATGTTTCAGACTTACACCCACTACATGTATTTTGCTGCTGAAATTTTACTATTTTATAACATAGTCATCCATTCATCCCTCTGTATATGATTAACATTTAATATTCTGATAATCTTACCTCTAGATAATAAGTTGCCTTTTAAAATAACGTAGGTGTTTTTGCACAGGTGAGGCAAAATAAACTTGTTCTCATTAAAACACTATAAATTGTAGTACTTTCTGATTCAGACCATTGAAGTAGCCATTAAAATAATACCAGAAAACATAAAGCCAGTTTTATTAATATTCATTCTACCTGATTAGATATAGACCATTAGGAAGAATTATTATAATTAAAGGGTCTGGCTTTACCAAAAAATAAAACAGAAAAATTTATGTTTTCTACTCTGGTTGGATATTTTACAAATAATATTTCCCCCTCTTTATAAAAGTTAACTTTGACCTATGTCTGTTAATGCGCTATGGGTTAAGCTACTCTATGACATGTGCTAAATATGTCTGGCAGTTTTAAAATTGGGGTTTTTTTAGTTCCCTTTATAATAAATCTCCATAACACCTTATTGATTAATTTGTATCTGTTACCATTTTAAGGAAACTTTTCAGGCTGGCAGGTGAGAATTAAAAGACAAATAAATCAACACTGAAAACACCCCCCCAGGCCAATCAACATGTAGTCAGTGTGTCCTTTTAAATTAGCAAGGCACAGCTTCCCACAGAGTCGCAGCATGACTTTATATGCTGCAATAATATTGCTAAAATAATACGGAAAGCAACATTTTCTATATGAAATATTTCTTGGTTCTAGAAGTTTTTTTACAGCATAGCATACCCCAATGGCCACGTTATTCAGTTCCAAAATTAGTAGCTCACCATTGTGAATGACTCAATTCACATTGTGATTACTCATTCAACAACATTCTTAAGGGTTTAGGATGTGCTGAGCATTACATGAAATAGTGTATGGCAGAGGTTCTCAAATGCAGTTGATCTGTGAATATGATTTTGTAAATCAGTAGTGAAAGGAGAAATAGAAGGATAAAAAGAAAGAGAGGAAGTCAAGAAACCACAGAAACTTGTCCCTTGTCTTTCTTGGGAAAGCCTACCCTTTATGCTGTAAGGTCCGTCTGATTTTTTTTGTTGTTAAATGGCACCTTCCTCTACTATATGATGGTAATAGTAGATGATGAGGTTTGTCTTAACAGTTCGCCTGACAGTTATTTTAAGTATCTATATTTGCTATCTGTGCATATACCATATTTAAAATGGACTATATGTTGCCACACTAATGTTGCATGGCAGATCATCCCAAAGCTTAATAGTTAGACCACCCCAGACTCTACAGCTTAGAACACTAGGTGTTCTGTACTTCCCTGGTTTGTGGCTTGATGATTCATGTTGGTGCATTCATCTCCTCTGGTTGGGCTTGCTTGTAAGTCTGGAGTGCAGCCGAGCGCTCACATGTCCGGAAATGCTCCGGTCAACACTACTTGGTTGCCCATGTCGTGTGCATTCCTCTCTCATGCTAGCCCGAGCATGTCCTCTTGCTAAAGGCGGACATGAAAGAATGGAAATGGAGACATGTAAGCATTTGTTTCCATTAAGCCAGTTGATCTGCCATTGGCAAAAGCAAGTCTTATTTCCCACAGTGGTTAGTGGAATAATGAGCTCCCTAAAGATGTTAATCCCCTGGACCTGTGGTTATGCTATGCTCCATGGTATCTGAGGATTGAGACAGCAAATAGAATTAAGGTTGCTAATCAAGTGACATTAAAATGGGAGATTAGTCTGTATTATCCAAATAGTCCAATATAACCATAGAGTCCATATAAGTGAAACATGGAAGCAGGAGAGTGGGAGTCAGACACAGACAGACATGAAGACACTCTGCTACTGGCTTTGAAGATGGAAAAGGGGCCATTAACTAAACGATGTGGGTAGAGGCTAGTAGCTAAAAAAGGCCGAGGCAGCAGATCTTCCTGTAGCGTAACCAAGAGGGACACAGCCCCACAAACACTTTAGTTTTTAGTCAGCGAAATTGATTTTGGTCTTCTGATCCACCCAAATAACCCCATTGTAGAGTGTCAGGGCATGTGGCTTTTTGTTTCTTTATTGGTTTTTTTTGGGGGGGAGGGCGGGGTACTGGAGATTAAACTCAGGGCCTTGAGCTTGCCAGGCAAGTGCTGTACCACTTGAGCTAAACCCTCAACCCCTGTTTACTGTTTTTTGAAGTACTGGGGATGGAACCCCGGGCCTCACACATGCTCGGCAAGTACTCAGTCACTGAGCTCTACCCCTAGCACAATTTATGTTTGTTTAAGACACTATGTTTGTGGAAATATATTACAAATGCATTAGGACTCTTTTATGCCCTCCATTGTTTAATTTTTTTTTTATTATTTTTTACCAAGAACATGTATTGGTACATCGTATGCATAATGATCACATTCAACATGGTTACTTTGTACCTGTACATGATATATCTTGGTTTTCCCCCACTTCCCCACCCCTCCCTTCCATTCCACCAACCTTCCCTCTTTGCAGCAGATTTATTTACATTTTTCGCCTTTCTCCTTTCTTTTCTTTTTCCCTTCCTTCTTTTCCCCCTTCTCCCTATCTAGTTCTCCTCTCTTTTGAATACTTTTTTTTTTTACATAATATCTATTATACCTCTTTGTCCTTATTTACACTTATGGTTTCTCATATCAGAGAAACAACTGGATGTACACTGGTGAGTGTCTGATTTATTTCACTTACTATTATGTTCTCAAGGTGTATCCATTTACCTACAAATGTCTCTAGTTTATCCTTTTTTATGGCAGAGTAGTACTCCATAGTGTAGAAAAACCACATCTTCTTTAGCCACTCATTAGTTGTTGGGCATTTAGGTTGTTTCCAAGTCTTAGCTATAACAAATTGTGCTGCTATGAACATGGTTGTGCATATATCGCTATGATATGATGATTTTAATTCTTCTGGGAAGATACCAAGCAGAGGAATAGCTGGGTCAAATGGAACATCTAGTTGTAGTTTTTTGAGGAATCTCTGCACTGATATCCACAGTGGTTGGACCAGTCTACATTCCCACCAACAGTGGAGGAGGGTTCCTTTTTCCCCACAGCCCCGCCAGCACTTGTTATTGGTTGATTTCTTGATAGTAGTTGTTCTTTCTGAAGTGAGATGGTATCTTAGTGTTGTTTTGGTTTGCATCTCTTGAATGAATGATGTTGAACACTTTTTCATATATTTATTTGCTTTTTTTTTTCGTGCCGGGTATCGAACTCAGGGCCTTGCGCTTGTTAGGCAAGCACTCTACCACTGAACTAAATCCCCAGCCCCTATTTGCTATTTTTATTTCTTCACCTGAGAAATGTTTATTCATTTCAGATGCCCATTTTTGGATTGGGTTTTTTAATTTGGGGGGGTTTAATTTTTTTGAGTTCTTTGTATCTAGACATTAGACCTTTGTCCGATGGATAGCTAGTAAAAATTTTTTCCCAGTCTGTGGCTTTTTGTCCTGCTCTATTGGTGATTTCTTTTGCTGTGCAAAAGCCTTTTAATAGCATGTGGTCCTAAGCACTGATTCTTTGTATTGTTTCCCGTGCAGACTGAGTTCTGTTCATAAATTTTTTTCCTACCCCTATGTCTTCGAGAGTTCTTCCTATTCTATTCTCCAGTAGATTTAGTGTTTCTGTTTTAACGCTTAGATCTTTGATCCACTTTGATTTTAGTCTAGTGCATGGTGAGAGACATGTATCTAGTTTTAGTTTTCGGCCTGTGGCCAGCCAATTTTTCCAGCACCATTTGTTAAAGAGGCTATCTTTCTTCCAGTGAGGATGTTTGGCTCCTTTGTTGAAGATGAGGTATTTGAATGTGTTTGGAGTTGTTTCTGCATCTTCTAGCCTGTTCCATTGGTCCTCAGATCTGTCTTCGCGCCAGTACCATGCTGTTTTTAACCACAGTAGCTTTATAGTATAATTTCAAGTCAGGTATTGTGATGCCCCCTGCCTTATTCCTGTTGCCAGGATTGTTTTTCCTATTCTTGGTCTCTTCTGGTTTTTTTTAATGGTACATTTTAGATGTACATAGTGATAACATTCTTGGTCTCTTCTCACTCTAGATGAATTTTGTGATTGTTTTCTCTAATTCTGTGACATCTAGAGAAATTAGGAATAGATGGTCTATATCTAAATCTGATAAAAGCCAACTATGACTAACCAATGGCCAACATCACACTAAATGGTAAAATCTGGAACAAGACAAGGTTGTCCACTATCACCACTATTATTCAATATAGTTCTAGAAGCATTAGCCAGAGCACTCAAGCAAGAGAAAGAAATAAAAGTAATAAAGATAAGAAAGGAAGAAATTAAACTATCATTATTTGTGGATGACATGGTACTCTACATAGAAGACCCCAAAAATTCTACCAAAAAACTTCTAGATTTAATAACTAAATTCAGTTGCGTAGCTGGATACAAACTCTACACCCAAAAGTCAATAGCATTTTTATATACCAATAACAAATTTGCTGAGAAGGAAATAAGAGAAGATATACCTTTCACAATCACATCCAAAAAAATGAAATACTTAGGAATCCACCTAACAAAGTAAGTAAAAGAACTTTTCATTGAAAACTACAGTACTCTAAAAAAGGAAATTGAAAGAGATCTCAGACAATGGAAAGACATCCCATGTTCTTGGGTAGGAAGAACCAACACAGTGAAAATGGCCATACTTCCTAAATTACTATACAGATTTAATGCTATTCCAATCAAAATACCAATAACTTCTAATTTTTTTTAGGAATGCCTGTTCAGTGTTTTGTTTAAAATCATCTCATCTTTGTATTTTACTTTTAACCTTGTCTTATAATACCCATAACATTTTAGTTTGATGTTTTAGTGTGTTTTCCCCTAATACACATAAAAAATGAGTATTAAAATTTTAAATTTAATGTGTTCATCTGTGTAACATCACAAATCAACTTCCTACCCTGAGTTTTAAGCAAAGTTCATTTTGGTATTCATGGTTATATAGATGCAAAGGAAAAACATTGTGAACAACTGAGAATTTCCTAGATAAGGAAGTATATTGGTCAGCTTTCTCATTGCTGGGACAAAATACCTCATGCTTGCAATTTAAAGGAGGAATGGTTTATTTTGCTCACGGTTTCGGAGGTATTGATCCATGGTCAGCTGGCTGCAAGGCTGAAGGGCAAGGTGGAGTAAAGCTACTCAGCTAATGAATGGCATCTTGGAAGTAGATCGCAGGAGAAAGGACTAAGGAGAAGGAGCCAAGGACCAGATACAGTCCCCCAGGTCACATCCTTAGTATCTACTTCTTCCAGTTAGGCCCAGCTCACCCATTCAGCTGTGAATTCACCAGTAGATTAACCTGTTGATCAGTTTACTGCCCTTGCAATCAAATCACATCTCTAGGAGTCTCTTAACCTAGTCAAGTTGACAATCAAGATTAATTGGCAAGAGGTGTTTGGGCAATGGGTCGAGCTTCTGGGAGACAAAAGTAGAGGAGAAAGATAAATGATTCCATAGGCTCTAGTGTAGTCTTTGCATTTGTATCAAACAATCTTCTGGGATTGTGCCTTCGACTGGGTGAGAAATATGCATCAAGACTCCAGTCTCTTTCTGGTTTAAGTTTAGATTCATCACACTCCTTCTTGGAAACATCTTCTGATCCCCAAATCTCATCCAAATAAGATACAACTTTATTCCTTTCTGTAGAAAAGCCCACACTTTTCAAGTCTAAGCTGCCCGTCGTCCCTGCTTTTCTGTTACTGGGCTGAAAAGGATCAATCACTGAGATACCTATAACTCAGTCACGGCATGTGCTTTCGCCATTGGAAATACTTGTTTTAGAGCATTTATCAACCGTGAGCTTCTTGAAGGCAATGATCTTATCCTGTTTGTTGTTCTATTCGTAATTTATAACAAGTCCATGTTATAAGGTGCCATATAATGTGCTTCTGGAGCCACAAAGACTGATTCATTTCTGGTAGCACATCAGATGAGCTTGCTATCGTGTGGGATTCATAATTAAAAATCCTGTGGCTTACAGACTTGGTGTTCCATATGTTGGAAATAAATGTGAGGTGCGCAAATGTTTCGAAAATCCCAGCATTCCTTATTTCCTTTCGTCCCTTTCTCATCTGCATCCCTGCTCTGGTAGTTTTAGTCACTTGGTTCCTCTTAAATCCTCAGCAGTTTTTCTTACATCTGCTCTCCCGAAGCTGTCACAAGTGAGTGGAGGCAGGATGGCACTGGGCTGTAGTGAAAAGAACATAAAACTAAGAGTTAGAAGTGCCAAGTTCCAGTAAAAGCTCTGCAGTGGGATTTAGGGCAAGTCTCTTAACTTCGCTCAGTGTCAGTCTCCTCATCTGTGAAATAAGATTAATGATACCTGTCTCGCCTGTACTTCAAGGTTGTTCTGCGGTTCACAGGCGTTTTCCACCCCATGTAGCCTATAAATCTCCAATGCCCACAGACAACTGATAATATTCTACAGTAAGCTTAATACTTCCAGGATTTTAAAACTCAATGACCAGCACTGATCTGATCTAACATAATATATTAAGTGCCAGTATATGAGAGTCTCTCTGGTTATTGACATTAATAGAAGTCTATACAGTTTACCAAAGATAGAACAAATCTGTGATGTTAATATGTAACATCAACATGCTTTTATAGTTATTTTTTGAATAGAAAGATAATTTGGTTCAAAATTAAGTAGGTGTCTTTAATTTTTTTTTTTTTTTTGAGACATGGTCTCACTATGTAGCCCAGGCTGCCCTCGAACTCATGATGATCCTTCTTCCTCGGCTGCCTGAGTGCTGAGATTACAGGCATGCGCCACCACACCTGGCTTTAATTTCTTTTTTTGGGCTTTAATTTCTAATAATATACAAATTAAATAATGGAATAAAATGGCCCTTTTCTTTTAAATGTAAGTTGTAACTGTTTTACATTGAAACAAATCTGTTATTTCAGACAGGATCCTTGAAGTTTGAAAATTGGTCAGCCTCACGGAACTAAAGGAATGACTTTTTAAACCTAACATCTTCCTCTGCCTTTGTTTGACAAATGAACTCATGATATTTCCGGGTATATGTGAAACATACTTGACTGACAAAAGAAAAGTAATGAATTTTGTAATTCCCTCCCTTGACCGTTAATTCACTTTTCCCAGCCACGTAAGAGCTCTTTCTCTTTGTCTCGAGGTTGATTTCCTTTCTTTAACATTTTTAATTCTTAACCCAGATTAATTGCTGTGGCTCTTTAAGAGGCCACACAAAATAAGCACTGTCCGATGCTACTGCTTTGAAACGTGATATTGTAATTACTTACCAAGTGAATGTTAATCATGACTAGATTAGAATGGAATTACCTGTTATATTCACATTAGTAGCAAATGAGCTTTTCCTGATTGATGTTGTTATAATGAATACAAAAGAAATTAATAATGATCCAGCACTCATTGAAAGAGGTGTAGTCATTAAGGGCGTGTCATCAAAAGGCGAGTAATACTTTACAATAAGCTAGTATTAATTAAAGTAAAATCACAGTGAACTCCTATTGAATTACTTATATCCACACTACAAAGATACTATAATGTGACTGCAATGCACTTTGTAAAATTTAATAATGACCAACCATTTAAAGTATTTAGGAGGCAAATGCTTGTTTATATTTTCTCAATGGGTATGCCAGCTATTTAGCATCTCCGAGTAACTTACTAGCACAGGAACATGATAAATAATACCAGGCGTGATGTGTAATATATAATACATCAGCTTCTCTCTTTTTATCTGAAAATATCCACTTTTTTTTAGCACTTTTACTTGTGTCCAATACAATATTCTAAAGAACCTCTAAATGGCATGTGTAATTTCAACAGATTTTTGTTTTAAAAGAGTATTTGAAAGCTGATCTGCTGTGAATATTGAAGCAGATGTTAAGCAAAACCCTACTCAGAAATGAATGTTAGCATACATGCATCCAGGGCGATAAAGTCAGGCTCTCTTATTCATCGTGTTTTCTGTCTCTAAAAACATGATTTTTGAAAATTTCTATAACAACATTTCATAGCAGAAAGCAAAGTGTTTCACATTATTTAAGTGATCAGAGTATCATTTTTACAATTTCATTATACCGAACATTGTTTAGAGCAATTTCGACTGGTACTGAAACAGCTGCAAACCACATCTGTCTAACATCAGCGTTAGCACTTAAACACAGTTGAAATAAATATATCTTTAAAAGACTGCGTATAAAAACTGGTGAAATACAAAGCAGGTCTGTATTTCAGTTAATGATATTGTACCAATGTGAATCTCCTAAATTTGATAATGTCCTCTGGTTATTTAAGGTGTTATCATTGGGAAAAGGTAGGTGAACGTTATGTGGGAACTCTGTGATATAGTTGTAATTTTCTGTATTAAACCATTTCAAAGTAAAAAGTTATTGTAGAAAAGAATGTCAGGCCAGCTGTGGCAACACATGCCCGTTACCCCAGCGCTCAGAAGGGCAAGAGGATCACTAGTTCAAGGTCAGCCTGGGCGACCTAGCGAGTACAAGACCAGCCTAGACGAAAAAAGAAAAGAATGTCAATACACTTTTTAGGAAAGTGTTATATTTTTCTGTAACCAATGGCTAGTTAGCTCAGTCTGAAAGACTATGTAGATGTGGTTAAGAACTGCTAAATAAATTCTATTTCTGACCTAGACTGAATTGATGATTCTTGAATTAGTAAAGAAATATATATGTCAGCATATGCTATGGCACATATAAATGTATAAGATTAAATGATAAGAGCTAATTATTTCTAAGCATGTTGCACTGGGTCCATTTAACAACTGTTTATGTAGGAAGCTTCTGTAATTATAAAAATGAACACAAACACCAAAGTATATTAACTCCAATATAAAAGTGTTGTGCTTGGGATTTGAAATGATTTACAATGTGCTTTGCTTTTATTTTCACACAAGGCAGACACATTTTATTTTTATTTTAAAGTTCCACATTATAGGGAACAATGTCAAAGGAGGAATAAAATATGCACTCAAAATCTTGATGTGCCCTTTCTCCCACCAAGGGGCCACCACAATGAATAAAGCCTTCAGAGTTAATATCTAAGAGCAAACCCAGCAGCTGTACCAGCACGATTTAACTCCTGCCGTGACAATTATTATTCTGATTTTATTAATTTTGCAATTAAATTGCAGAGTTAGGCTCAATATATCTCAAGCTGTGGCTTTTTCCAACTATCTCAATAGTTCATAGATAACAGTGAAAGAATACACACAGCATATTACTTCTGTAGCACCAATTTGGAGTGAAAACAAGATGTAACTAAATCTCCAAGAATTTCCAGAGCTAGTTTTGTTATATATCAAAAAATAAAATAGGTGAAAAGGATAGAAAAGATTTTGAAAATAGCCACATCATAGGCCACATCTACTTCATTATCATCAAGAAGCTGCTGAAGCGCCAGATGTAGCCAATATAGCTAGGCACTTTACAAGAGGGGGATGGCAGAGAAAAACAATGTTAAGCCTTCGTGAATCTAACATTCTGATTGTGTAAATCTCACCGCTTTAGATGAACTTATTGGGCATTTTGGGCGGTGGCGGGGAATTAAAGTTAGGGTGTTACGCAGGCTTAGCAGGTGCTCTGTCACTGAGCTACATTGCCTGGCCCATTTATCTCAATATTGAATACATCTTTTGCTATTGGAGCTGTGAAGTAGTCCACATCTCATTTCAACGGGGAATTTTCTCAAAGAAGGTGACATTTACAAAAGATTAGGAAAAATGCACCAAATTAGTCGAAGTTAGTTTTATGTCTGATAATGGCCAAATATGACGTGGAATTTGCTGAAGACTAAGAAGAGGAGAGAAATTAAACAGAGGCTTGCAAGTTAATAGACTACTTTATAATTAAAGAAAAAGTAGAGTTGCTAAGTTCTCCGAGGTATCAGTCCCCTTTGGGGTGTTGTATCTAACTTCAGTTTAGGCCATCTGGGTGCCTTTCTAGTTCTGTCTCCAGGGAGCTGTCAGACCAGTAGAATTCTTGCTAACAGACTTAGGGTTTCAAATTCTGCTTTTGGTCCACATTTCTTTGTTTCACTCAAAAATAATTTTTACTGTAGAATCATCCTGCAGCAGAGTATAGGAAACAAAGAGTCAACTCTGTTTCTTCATGCTAGCTGGGACATTTTCAAGTTGAGTGATCTTCAAGCCTTTCAGCCTCTCTAAGCTTTGGTTCTCGAATGAGGACAGGACTAGACAGTAATATTGTAAACATTACGTAAGTCCCTTCCCACTGTGTCCTGTGTACTGTGAAGTCTTGATATGGTATCAGTAGCTTCATTTTATTGTTATCATTATTAATAAGAATTAGTCCTGGCTCTTGGGGGAATTGGTTCTGTCCTCTTATGTCATCGTCACGGTAGCTTCAAGGGCCTTTTATCTTGCATTTCTGATGGTGCATTATAAATACTAATAATAATGTGCCTCGCTTGAATATGGCCCTTAATTTAAAAACGCCCTTTTCTCTCACTAAAATTTCAAAAGCGGTTTGTAAAAGCCAGAATTCACAAGACTATAACTCAGAAGAAGGAAATACTTTGTTCAGTAGATTTTATTTAGTTATTTGGTGCAGTGCCGGGTGTCAAATCTAGGACCTGGCACATGCTAGGCAAGCACCCTGCCCCTGAACTACTCCCCTGGCCTAGTATGTCTTTTATTTCAAGTGACTTGGATATTCTCATGTCTCTTAGTCAAAATATGTCTCTTGGTATACAAAATACTGACCAGAGTACAACCTTGAATATACATATTCATTCGTCAGAGAAAGATCCAGAGGTATAAAAATTTGAAATAATGTGGAAGTTAGCATATACAATACAATTGCCAGGAGGTCCATAAGCAGTATGTGAAAATATTAGCTTGAACCATGTAGTATTATCAGTATTTAAAAATTTTAGAACTACAAAAATTAGTAGGATGTTTCAACCTAGTAGATAATGAGGATCATATGTTTTAAAGTTACAGGTGATTCCCAAATATTTTGCAGTAAAAAGTAGGAAAATAAATATGGTTTGTATATAGCTGGGAAATTCAAGGCCATAAAGAACACTAAGTTATATCTTCAGATGGTGGACTTTATTTGAAGCTGTTCACTGGCCAGATTTAAACAAACCCTACTTACCTCTGACCCGTACAAGTCTCGTGCGCAAATTTTCACCTCTGACTCCTGTCTTGTTTGCAAATTTTTTTCTTTGGGTAGATAACTTATAGGGACTTCTGGTTGAAAATATTCAATCTCGGAACTTAATGAGAGAATTAAAATTACATTTTTCACAAGGAGACATAATGTGAGGAAAGAAGCAATACGATGTAGGAGCTAACAGATTTGGGGGCCATGCAAGGAGAATAGGCAAGTTGGCATATCTGGCAAAATCAATACCAAGTTCCTAGGATCTGGAAAGTCTTTGGAATTAGAGGCATTAACTAGTATGGAAAATAGGGATGAACATGAAACTGAAATTAAAGGAGTTAATCAGAACTGTGGCTTACAAGCAATTAGACTCCTTAGTCCTTTCTGTGGACTCAACGTGATTGTCTGTTTCCTACCCTGTCAGGAGACCAGAAGTTTATTCTCCAGGGAAATTATACTAGAAAAGTTCAGGATTTGGGGACGTGTAGCACAGAAGAAGACATAGGGCAGTTTCCACACTATAAGTGGAAATTAAGGAAAAGTACATATATGTAACAAGACTACTCGCTACCCCGAAGGCCTGAGTGCCACCTGACTCCAAAAATACTAGGAGCAAATATGGACTCCCAGACAAGAGATTAGATATTTTTTTCTCCAGAAAAACTGGGTGGCCTTTGATTAAGACTCCACGTGATTTTTAGTTGGGAGTTTTGACTCATGCACACACAGTAGGAGTCACCTCTTGAGAAGTTCTATAAGCAAAGTTTATCATTATTTTTTAATGTCCGAGAAACCCTAAATATGAATAGTAAACAATGGATCATCAGTCATTTGAAGAAAAGAGGCCAAAATAAAAAGCAGGAAGGAAAGAGTTCAGGGTAATTAGACACCAATAACTAGAAATAGAAGAGAATATATTGGATCCATGAAACAAGATTTTATTAAAAAGAAAAAGAGATACAAACTTAAATTAAAATTGGAAGCTAAATCTCCAAGAAAGCTGATAAAGATCAAGAAATGAAAATTTACAAAAAGAAAAGACAGTAAAATGAAAGGATCAGTTCAAGAAGTCCAACTTATGACTGAAGGAATTACGGGGAAGAATTTGTCAGAAATATAAGAACATTTCTCAAGAGTGAAGAGCACAACTGTCCAATTTGAAAGTGCCAATCAAGTTCTCAGCCAGAGACTTAAATCAAGGCATGTTGTGTGGTGTTTCAGGCAAGTAAGTGAATAGACGGAAAACAGAGAGGAACCAGATCACTGATGAAAGATTGAAAATCAGGATGAGGTCAGGCCTCTTCACAGCAACTCTTGAAAGCAGAAGCTAAAGAATCTTGATCTTTTGTTGTTGTCGTTAATCAATGTTATTTATTTTCAGTCGTGTTATTTGTACAAATAATAATTGTATGAATTTATGGCATACAGTGTAACAAATATTCAGTACATGTGTGCAATGTGTGATGATCAAACCCGGGTAATTAGCAAGTCCATCTCCCTCAACTTTGTCATTTCTTTGTGTTCGGCACATTCGAGTTCCTCTCTTAGTTCTTATAAAGTAGATAATAAATTGCTATGAACTATAGTCATTCTTTTGTGCTGTGGAATACTAGAACGTATTCCTCCTCTCTAACTGGATTTTGGTATCCATTATCCAACCTCTGTCTGTCCCTCCTAACTGCTAGCCTTTCTGGCACTTACTGACTACTATTCTAATCTCTTCATCTTTATAATTCTGAGGGAAAGTATTTTTTAAAATAGAATTAATGAAAATGTAGTCAAGCATTCAGATTCTCAAATATTTACAAACACTGTGTCAAGAAGCAACTACAACACAAGATCATGCAAGTTCAAGAAGAAAACAGTGAAAAGGAAAACATAGAATCTCGTATAGTACACAAGAAAGCTGTGATAAACGTGCTTAGAATTAGTTATGCAACAACTATAAGATCAATTTGTGAAGTGATGTACCTTCAGCTCTGGCTGATGTTTCCACAGTTAATGAGCTCACAATCAAAAATTGTAATGTATGCATTGAAACACCATGAACAAGAGTCAGTTGAGGGACAAATTTAGTCCTCCTCTGTATGGTATCTTTAGACAATAGAATTATCAAAATAAAAAATAAGCCGGCCATTGTGGCGCATACCTGTAATTCCAGCGCTTGGGAGGCTGAGGCAGGAGGATCACTGTGAGTTCAAGGCCAGCTTGGGCTACATAATGAGCTCAAGGCCAGCCTGAACTACATAGTGAGGCCGTGTCTCAATAAAAACAAAGAAAATCATGCTCAAAATGCTTAAAGTATGAAACATAGAATCCAAGCATTGAGAAAAAAGATGCTATAAAAACAGACAAATCTGAAAAATGACGTAATTAATGTATATATTAAATATATAAAATCACCAGAATAAAAACCTCATTTGACCATTTAAGTAGAAACTTGTAACAAAACTGAAACAGAGTCAGTTAACCGGAAGATGATATAAAGAAATTTCCCAAAGCACAGCACAGAAAGACATGGAAAATGTTAAAGAAAACATAAGACATACAAAAAATAGAATTAGTATGACATATGCATAATTGGGCTTCTAAAGCAGTAAAATTGGATGGAAGCATTATTCCAGTAGTTAATGGTGAAAAATCTTCCAGAAATGCTGAAAATTTTGTATCTTTATATTCTGAAAGCCAAGAAATCCCAATTAAATGAAAAGAAAATTCCACTGGACATGTTGCAATGAAATTGTCAAACTTTAAAGAAAAAGATAAGACCTTAAAAACATCCACAAAAAGAGATTATCTACAAAAGAATGATAGGAGACTTCTCAATGGAATCGAAAAAAATATAGATTAAAACATCTATATAAAATTTGTTCCCTCCTTAATTATTTTTTAGTAAATGAAATGAAACAACAGCATTTTCAAAAGAAAACCAGTCAAAACTGGAGCAGAAAGACTGAGGGCTCTCAAAAGTATTTGTAAACAGGTGTTAAGGGGTTAAGTGGGAGAAAAGAACCTAAGTAATTGCTGTGTTTGCACATAGCAAACCACATTAGTTGCTTTAAAATTCTATATAAGTAATTGGGAAGATGTAAGGATAAAGACATTTAAAACTAAGCAAACAAAAAATGTTACTCTAAAAAGAAAGTTACACAAAAAGGGATATAATTATCATATAAGTAAAATATTTGACTCAGCAGTGAACAGTATTAGTCACAATAAGGTATGTCCTAAATACTGATTTCTTAAAACTTTCCTATTTTGAAATAAACATTCAGAGGTATGAAGAATGGTACAGAAAGGTACTAAGGACCCTTCATCCGGTTCCCCTAATGATTATATTTCACATAACTTGGAGCAATATAATATTAACACTAGGTGATTGGTGTTGGTACATTGTCATTTTATCTCGTGTAAATTTGTGTAACTCCCAATATATTAAGGTACAGAAATATTTCATCCCTGCAAAGATTTCCCTTAAAATACCCATACCATTTGCTCCAACCACCAACCCCACCATTTCTCTGGAAATCTGTTTCCCATCTTTCTGAGTTTATTACAATGCAGTGTTCTGTAAATAAAGTCATGCAGTATACGGCATTTTGGAATTACTTTTAACTAAGTATTATGTGCTTTATCCAAGTTGTTTTAGCAATAGTTTATTCATTTTTATTGCTGAGTAGAATCCCTTGGTGTGTATTACCCCACACTGCCCAACCATTACTATATTAAGGAATCCTGTCATGTTTCCAGTTTTTTTTCACCGTGACAAAGTAAACTCTGCTGTGCATATGTGTACAAGTATTTGTGTGAATATAAATTTTCATTTCTCTGAGATTTTCATTTTACTTCTCTGTAAGTGCCCGGAGGTAAAATTACTGAGCCATATGATAATGTATGTTTAATTTTTAAGAAACTGTCAAACTATTTTCCAGGTGGCTGTATCATTTTATATTCCCACAAGCAATGTATGAGTGATTTTTAATTGTGTTGTTTGTTGTTGTCGTTGAGTAGTAAGCGTTATTTATATATTTGGATGCTGGTTATTTATCAGACATGCAGGCTGTAAATATTTCCATCCGTTCTATAAGTTGTCTTTTCACTTTCTTAAGTAATATGCAAAAGTTCTAAATTTTGATGAAATCTGATAATCTCTTTTTCTTAAATTGCTCATGCTTTTGATGTCATATTTACAAATCCATTACATATGTAAGGTCATGAAGATTTATTGTACCCCTCTCTTTTTGTTTTTAACAAAAGGAGTTTTTAGCCTTACTATGTCTTGTCAAAATATTTGGAGCTTATACTTATCGACAACCAGGTTAACTGTAGTGCACGATCTTGCCAAAGAATATTTGACCGCTTCCTGTTGTGTACTGAGCATTCCTTTCTAAAGCCAAGGTTCACTATATGATCTTATGGAACATAACATAAAGGACAGGTAGTGGATCCATTTCTCGTATCACCACACTGCGTGTGTGTGAATCATTTTGTCTTGGTGCACTGTAGAAATGTTCCTTAATTCTTTACAAGATCTTCAGAAGAAGCTTCTTACTTTTAGCTCAAAAGTCCTTTAATTCTGTCCTTTCATATATCATGGGTGCTACAGAACATTTTGTGAAAAAAGTCACATAGAAAAGGCCTAGATTTCTTATATTGATAAGAGGTGGGAATTTCTGTTTTATTAATGGTTACTGACTTCACGTATACCCCAATACACAGATAAATATATCAAGGCAAGGCTATGTAAGTAAAAATTTCATCCTTTGAATTTTTATCAGCGAATATAATATAAAATAGCATCTTTAATATTTTTAAGAAAACTAATAAATTTGCTCTTTCTCTATATTGTGATGAAATATATGGTAAAAATAGGAAAAATGAAGGGGATAGACACCCAGTCAGTCATACACAGACAAATGATGGTTTATAGACAGAATTCAAGGGGAACAAAGATGGGAAAAATACATCAGAGAAGAAAGAGAGGCAATTCATTAGTATCTGCATATATTCAGGAAGACGTATGTATAAGTTTGAAAAAATGCAACCATACATTCATCTGCACAGAAAAGGGGAAGATGGTGAAGAATCACACTGAGATATGCAAAGGGCACAAGACAGCAAGGCAAGTGAGACTGGGTAGGCTTTGGATCCTAATAACTGCTGTAGCTTCAAGGCACTTCACAGCAGCAAACACAGAGGTCATCACTACCCTTGGCACTTATTCCTCGAATCAGTCGCCATCAGTGCAGTGTCCAGGGGCCTGCAAGTTCTGCACTGTACGTTGCTGTCCACTTCCTTTTGCACTCTCCCTGCAAAGACCAGATGCACATGGGTAAATTTCAAATGGCATAGCAATTAGTCTTCAGCAGGTGGGAACAATGTTCTAATTTAGAGGTCCTTGTTGAAGTAAGTGAGGCTTGAGATAGTTATTTTAGGCAGTATTAGATGATTACCTGCTGTGGTTGATATAAATAAATTTTCTCAACCTACAGAACGGATGAAAATATTTCCAAGCTGTATACCTGATAAATATCTATTGCTGAAATATATAAATAACTCACATTTCAGCAACAACAGCAAAACTTATACTCAATTTTAAAATGGGCCAAGGACTTGAATATATTTTTCTCCAAAGAAGATATATCAATGGTTAATAAGCACATGAAAAGATGATCCACATTATTAGCAGTTGGGAAAATGTAAATCAAAATTGCAATGAGCTACCATTTCCTACCTACAAAGATGGCTTACATTTTTAAAAATGCAAACTAAAAAGTGTTGGCGAGTATGTGGAGAAATTGGAATCCTTGTAACTCACTGCCAGGAACATAAAATGGTTCAGCTACTGTAGGAAACATTTTGGCAGTTCCACAAAACATTAAATACACATTAACGTAATTCTACATACATACATACCTATAAGAATTGAAAACAGATACTTAAACCTTTGTCATGAATATTCATAACAGCATTACTCATTATAACTGAAAGATGGAAACAACCCAAACTCCATCAGTGGATGAATGGATAAACAGTTGTGGTGTATGCACATGAGGTATGATCAAAATGTATAATGAATATTGAAGCTTTTTAAAAAACTTGTTACAGTAAAAAACATGTTGTCGTTAACCCCTCTCAGAGTAGCCCCCCTCACATCAAACACATTTATACCATCTTTCTTGTCAATTTCTTAAGCAATTCTGGAAGTCTTCTTTCATCAGTATCTTTATGACTTATGTTCAAAAATACAATGAATGCTACTGTTGAATGTCATACAACAGACAGACAGGCTCGTAAAAGCATTATGTGTGTCCTCATCTACCCGATAAGGTACCAGGCAACTCCTGACTCTTCCCCAAAGTCAAAATGACTAAGGAATAATGTTTCGAATAGATTTAGGACATCAAGGCAGCCACTACAGCATGATTTATAAGGACACTCACGAAAGAGGACTTCCAGAACTGCTTCACAAAGCGGGAAAAAGATGGAATAAATGTGTTCAAAGATAGAGGTAGTATTTTGAAGGCAATTAATGGCAATTTGTCTTTTACTCTAATAAAATTTTTAACTTGAATGTTCATTGTATTTTTCAATCACTCCATGTACAATGGGGTATTTATTCAGTCATAAAAAGAGTGAAGTAACCATATATGCTACAGGATAGCTGAACCTCAAAAATATGCTCACAGAAAGAAGACACAAAAGGACAAGTATTCCATGTTTTGAAATATGTAGACTAGATAAATCCACAGAAACCAAAGGCAGCGGTGGCACTTGCTGGGGGTAGGGTGAGGATAAAATTGTGAGTAACTGCTGAGCAGGCACACAACTTTATTTTGAAGGAATGGAAATGTTTTAGAACTAGATAGAGCTGACAGTGATACAACACTGTAAATACACTAAAATGCCATTGAATTATTCACATTAAAATGGTTAATTTTATGTTATGTAAATTATACCTCAATGAAAAAGAAAATTAGGAGAATGTTTAAAATAGAAAGGTGCCTATCCTGGATTTCGCATGTACTTATCTAATTATAAGGTAGTTCCTTTGCCACCTAACCTGGCGTGCAGTGAGGGCTTAATAATTCTGACTAGGAATCGAGGGTGTGGCGCAGTGGTGTGGTGCCTGCTCTGCATGCTTGAGGCCCGGGGCTCAACCCCAGCACCGAAACTAATGTAATAACAATAATTCTGAATAGTCGTGAATAGATTAACGAGTGTTTTATTCTAGAATATTATGAAGTAGACTCTGAGTTAAGAACTTAATGTGTACGCTCAGTCAAAGTAGACCCTGAGACAAAGATTCACTTGGGAGAGAGTAAAATATTAAAAGGTATGAAAACAAAGCGAGACAGGAAAGAGGAAGCTTTTAGTAAAAAAAAGACATTATCAAGCCAATTAACACTGGTCTAAGTTGGATTGAATACCAGTAAGGAAGTAACAAGTAGAGTGAAAATGTATACTTAAGAGTTACCTTTCTAAAATGGCCAGCGAGCTGGAGTATTTATACACCAAATTCTGATGGTCATTGGTTGAAAACTACTACTAAGGGAAATTCTTTTCCCAGCATTTCTAGAATGCCACCGTGGTGAGGAAAACATGTTTGTATTCAGAGAAGGACATTATAGAAAAACAATGTGGATTCCCACAGTTGAAAGCCAGGCCAGTGTACGTTGAAGTGGTTGAGGATGTATTTTTTGTTCATAGGTGTGGGCCGAAGGAAGAACTGAAGGTTGCCTTATATCCAGGAATTTTAATTTGATGGTTCCAAGGTCTGTAGATTAAGAGAAATTGGGGAACGCTTGCTTCTCATGACTATGGCACAATTCTATGCTAATAAGTATATTTTCTGTGAAACAGAGGCTTAGACACCGATATGAAACATTTAAATTCTATGCGGAACTCTTTTAAAACAAAACAATTTTCAGCCATCCCAAGGAGTAAGTCTTGGCAACCTAAATGTTTCTAGGACTCTAGGGAGTATTTCTCTAAGACGGTAGTTCTCAACCTGAGATGATTTCAGCCACAAACGACATTGAAAAATGTCTCAAGACATTTTTGGTTGTCATGTTGGGGGTGAGAGCAGTACTGTCAAGTGGCAAGAGGCCAGGGATGCTGCTTACCATTCTATAATGCACAGGACAGCTCCCCCAGCCCCTGCAACAAGGAATTATCCAATCCAATATGTCAGCGGTGCCAAGGTTGAGAAATTCTGTGCTAAACCAGCACTGTGATGTGAATTCTTGTGATGATGAAGATATTTTAAATCTGTGCTGTCTAGCACTGAGGCATGTGGTTATTGAGCAATTGAAATACTGTTAGTGTGACCGTGGGTCATACTACATAGTAAGAAAATAAATATGAATAAGGTACAGTCTTTGAAAGCAGAGCTAAGAGTCTAGTGGGGGAGACAGATTCTTAAAAATAACTTACTGTAATGGAATGCGGTAGTGATGTGATACAGGATGAGTAACATGCTAAATTTGTGACATTAGGACTCAGACAATTAACAGTTCACAAAGGCAAATTTCCACCCTTAGCTCAGAACACTATAATGTGCAAAAGCTGTATTCTGTGCAAAAGGGGAAAGAAATCTTTAAATCTTTTGTCATGCTATTCATTGCTTCATCTTATTTTACACTTTTGTCAGAGAATACATAATAAAAAACTGGAATCTGATGGGAAGTTCTGCTTTATTTAACAATCCTATTGAATTTCTCAAAATAGTTTACCAAAGAAGTCTATTAAAGTATTGATTTTTTCATAAAGGATAACACACATGGCATGACAGCCTCTTTAACATTTTAATCGAGCTTAAAATTAGTCTTGCATTTGAAACAAAGTAGCCCAGAGAAATTGTTGGAGAACTTAGGAAAAAAACTTACCATAAAAAATTAATGGGCCACCTAGGCTGTAAGAACATTAAAATCCGAAGCTAAAATATGGTTAGCCATTGTCACATCTTTCTTTGAAGCTTAAGTAACTCGATATTCCCAGTAGGATACCCAGTGATTCAAAGTGACACATATTCTGTCAGCTCATTTCCCTTCCCAGGTGTGCTGGTACAATTTGTATCCACAGAAATATATGGAAAAACCTATTCGTCTTGAATGCCAGAACCCACCAAATGGAATCTTTATCGCCTAAACAAATAAATTAATGATAGCATAAGATAAACAATCCTGTTAAGTTATACTGGCCTAAGAAAGAAAAAACAGCTTATGAATTTAGAAAGAAAGAAAATGAGATTGGCCGTACCATACAGCAACTAGTAGATAATAATGTGTTTTCTCTGTTCACTGAAAAGCCATATTTGAGGCACAAATTTTTACTGTAGAAGAATTTCAAATAATGTTCATAAATACTCCTTTCATTGGCTGGGGTCTGAGGAGGTCCCCCTAAATAGGAGATGTGAAGCTCAACTCAGCCCAGAGGAAGGCTCTTGCCATCTTATCGTAGAAAAGCATAGACCTGGCTGATCTGAGTTCAGTGGTGTTTATAACTAGTTGATCACAGCCAGGTATGGAAAAGCCTAGACGTGCCAGTGAAATGAGACTGATATATTGGGCCCAGTTCAAAAGTAAGAGAAAATAAGGCAAGGACTTCAGCTTGAGGAACCAAAGGGGACACAGCTTTGATGGAGAAGATCAGTTTAGCCTGTTAACAAAGAAAAGGGACCAGCTTTTATGGAGTTGTCGAGGTCCAGTGGGATCTGACTGACCGTATCTCAGACCTGGTTTTACAAGGTGGCTCTGGAAGAGTCTGTAGTCTAGTCTCCATGAGTTGATTATCTTTCCTTAGGGCCGTTTCAATTTCGTGGAGGTGCTGCAGGATTCCAAGAAGACCAAATGTTTGGTGCAATCACTAGAAACTTCTGGACACCCATTGATAGCTGAATGTCCCTGTAAATCTCTTAACTTGGTGTCATCAGTCTTAGGGGGGTGAGATTGATTATGTATGTTTAGGGCTAATCAGCCTCATCTTGCCAGGTTTTCTGCAGACGCTCACTAAGCGATTAACACGCTGATGCGGAAGGCGCAGCAAGGCTCTGACCCTTAGCTTAGGAAGACAGAGACGACACAGAGGGCAAGCTTTACTTTGCCTTTAGTTACCCATTGGGTATCTACAGGCCCAAATGAAGAGTCTCTGTCTTTTGTTTTGTTTCGTTTGGTGTTTTATTTTTGTTTTTTAGCAAGAGCAGCTTTCAAGTCCCTGACTACCTCAGAATAAAACACAAATCATCCTTTTAATGAGTAACTGGCTAAGGGCCAGAAATGCACCTGCCCTTTGTCCCTGTGGTGGTCTCTGCCCCGCTGACTCCCCTTCTGAGACATGCAGTTTAATCTTCCCTCCTGCCTTGGGTATGAGCTGAACTTAGTGACCCCAGATGTGGAAAGATAAAAATAATGACTTTACAATAGAGAAGAAATCAGATGGGTACCACCCTAACTAAGTGGTTGAGTGTAACATCACCAGTGATAGCCATATAGTTAGAATGTCTGCTCTGCCACGATACGGTAAGAAGGCTACTTCGTCTCAGTGGTACTTCTTCCCCCAAATCCACAACCCCAGTCTAATCAAGAGAATGTTTGAGTCCGGCCTTAAGAAACATTCCATAGTGCATCTGACTACTCTTTTTCAAAAGTATCAAGGTAAGTGGGGCATAGTGATGCGCACCTGTAATCCCAGTGCTCGGGAGGCTGAGGCACGAGGATCGCTGCAAGTTTGAGGCCAGCCAGAACTGTTAAGCATGTGCTCTGCCATTTAGCTACCACCCCAGGTCCCAAACTGATGTTTCACAAAGTAAATGGACTTACGTTTTTAATTTCACTTTCTACACATTCAGATGTTAAACTGAATATGTTCCGTTAAATTGTGACTTGCTTTGTTGTGTTGAGCAAAATCCTGGGATTTTGCTAAGTTTAGCTCTAGAAGTGTTTTATGAAAATCATTTTTGGTTGAATCCTTGATATTTTCTGTCATCTACAAATAGGGAAATATTTATTGATTCATTGAGTGAACTTTCCAATTTGGGTGGTTTTATTTTTCCTTGCCTTAGTCTAGGGTCCAGAACTGTTAAAACTGTGTTAAATAAGAACAGTGAGAGTACACAGTAGAACTAACCCGTACTTAGCGTGCATAAGGCCCTGGGTTCAATCCCACCCCCAGTCTCAACCCCGATGCTCCATCTCCAAAAAAGAGCAAAAGCAGTTCAGCGGAGGAAAGCTAGCCTTTTCAGCAAACGGTGCTGGGGCAATTGGAGATCCCTAGGCAAAAAACAGACAATGACAACAAAAAATTTTACCTAAATCTCAATTTTATTAAAAATTAATTTAGAAATAGATCTTGGACTTAAAACACAAAACTTTTAAAAATTAGATGAAAAGAAAAATCTTTGGGTTTTAGGGTTAGAATTAATACCAGTCCCGTGATCCATAAAAGGAAAAATTGATCACTTGGGCCTTATCAAAATTGAAAACTTTTACACTCCAAAAGACCATGGTGGCCCACGCCTATAATCCCAGCACTCAGGAGGCTGAGGCTGGAGGATCACTGTGAGTTCGAGGCCAGCCTGGACTGCATAATGAGTTCAGGCCAGCCGGAACTACATAGTCTCAAAAATAAAATAAAACAAAACAAAAATAAAAATAAAAAAGACCATATGTGAACAGGACAAAAAGACAAGTTACAGACTGAGAGCAAAACACATTCAAAACATAAATCCAAAAAAACCTGGTGTCTAAAATATATGCAGATTTCTCAAAACTCAACAGTAAAACAGCAAAAACTGCAATTAGAAAATGAGCAAAAGACACAAAGACACATTTCACCAAAGAGGAGGAAAGCAGATATACAGATGGCAAATAAGCAGGTGAAAAGATTGTCCAAAACATTAAGGAAATGCAAACTGAAATCATGAGCTATCCCCTGCATACCTATCAGAATGACCAAAAAAAAAAAAAAAAGTTACAAGGCCAAATGTTGGCAAGAATGCAGAGACAATGTATCGTTCCTACTTTGTTGATGGAAATGTAAAATGTTGCAGGCAATGTAGCAAACAGTTTGCCAATTTTCTATAAAACTAAAGGGGCAACTATCATACAGTCCACCAGTTGTGCTTTTGAGCACTTATCCCTAAACCTGTACAAAAATATTCGGACCAGCTTTACTCATTATTATAGCTGAAAACAAGAATCAGCCCGGGTGGTCTTCAACAATGAGTAGTTATGCAAACAAACATACATCCATAGTATGCACTTCTGCCTAGCCCTAGAAAGAAATGAAATATTGATACGTGCAACAATTTGGATAAATCACCAGGGAATTATACCGAATTTAAAAAAGCTAATCTTGAAAGGTTGCATACTGAGTGATTACACTTAGAGAACATCTCAAAATGACAAAATTAAAGAATGGAGAACAGATCAGTAATGCCCAGGAGTCTGGGAAATAGGGGAAGAAAGGGGGTGGGTGTGGCTCTAAAAAGGCAACATAGGAGGGGTCCCTGTGGTGTTAGGACTGTTATCTAGTTTGGTGGTATCAACGTTGTATCCTGGTCACATAGTTCACCATGGTTTTGTAAGATTTTGCCTTTGGAGAAACTAGGCGGGGATACATTGGCTTTCTGTGTGTTATTTCTCACAAGTATGAGTGAATTCATAATTATCTCACAGTTTAAATTGTAATTTCAGAAAGCAAATTAAATCAAAACTATTCAGAAAAATTAAGACTTCAGTGGTCATTTCATCTCACTTGATATTTTACTGTTGAGAAAATGAAGGCACACAACACTGAAGTAGCTAGTTTTTGTGACTCAATTAAGCTTTTTGCTGTCCTTTACTCAATGATTATTCTGTAATACGGAAGTTATATCACATATTCCATTAACTCCCATATTTAAGTAGTATTATGCACATATAAACACTGTAAAATCTGTTGTCTGAAAACCCTGATATATAAATAAAGTGCAAAATAAAGAATAGACATTAGGAAAAAGTGGGAGGGATGTTTGGCATACAGGAAGGGAAATAAAAGACAGAGGCATGGGTGAGAAAGGGGAGGAAAAGAGATTAATATAAAAAGGGGGGATTATGAAATATTATATACATACACCAAGTCCCTATCGGGTGTGTGAACATCATGTACTACCAACATGTATTAAAAATATCTAAACCTACGAGAAGGGAACCAAGAGGTGCAGGAGGGAGGGGGAGAAAGGGAAGGGGAGGTGGTTAAAAAAGGAAATGAGAAATGTCATGTACATATACCAGCTCCCCATGATGAATGTAATGATGTACTACAAACCTGTACCAATAAAAATTGAAAAACCACTGAGTAAACAGGAAAAAGGGACTTGTTTGTATATGCAAATATTATATTAATATGTTTCACAGCTATGTTTGCACATAGAAAGTATGAAACAAGATCTGTTCCAGTTATCTGATTTAAAATAGTTTCCTAAAGGTGATAATTTAGAGATATGTATTTGATTGTTCTTAATTTTACTTGTTTTTGAGCAGGTGATCATTTTCATGTCTCAGAAATCAAATTTACACAAAGATATAGAGTGAAAATTCTTTCCCCTAACTCTGTGTACTGCCCAATTAATTCCTCTCCTTACTGGCAATCAGTATTGTCAACTATTTATGGAGGTATTTGTGAATTTTCAAGCAAATATATATATCTGTTTATGTTTCTGTATGTGTTTTTATGTATAAGCATTCTTACATAAATGGTACCACACAATATGTGCTCGTTCTTAACCACACTCTCCTCTCTCAACCCTATAGCTTGGACATTTTCTTATATCAGCACACGAAGAGTATATTTATTCATTTTTCTAGGGCTTCCATAGCAAAGAACCACAAACTAGGTGACTTAGCCAACAGAAATCTATTTTATCATGCTTCTACAGGTTAGAAGTTCGAGATCAAGGTATCAACAGTGTTTGTTCTTTCTGAACATGGTGAGAGACAGTCTCTTCCCCACCTCTTGCCTAGCTTTTGGTTGCTGGCTGTCAAACTTCGGTGCTTTTGGTTTGCAGATCTCTCCCTTCATCTTCACGTGGCACCCTCCCTTCGTGTGTGTCTATCTCCAGTTTTCTCTTTTTAAGGACAGAAGACTAGTGGATTAGAACCCGACTTAATAACCTTATTTGAACTCGGTTGCCTCTGTAAAAACCCTATTTACAAATAAAGTTAAATTCTGAGGAGGGTGAGGGGGTTAGGACATGAGTATGTGAATTTGCGGTGGGGAGATGATTCAACCCATGACAAAATGCTTAACTGTTCTTTTAATAGCCACAGAGTGTTCCATTATGTGGGTATACAGTGATTTATTTAGGAGGTACCCTAGATAACTTTGGGTTTTCATTTCAGCTTTTTCCCCTAATATTAGCATAAGTGTCATAAAATAGAATTATAGCATCTGAGGCTTACCAAGATCCTGTTTAAACAGTGATTATCTCTGTAAACGTCAAGTGCCATGAAGGCAAGATATATAACGGAAGATGGGAGACTTAAAGTTCATAGGAAATAATAAATACTTGAGAAGAGTCTAGGAATGTATAATAAAGAATAAAGGTCTCTGTGTTAGTGATCAGAGAGGAGATTTGCCTTATCCAGTACTAAACTTACCATGAAGCTCTTGTAACCCAAATGGTAGAGTATCGTAGTATCTGAACAAAAAGAGACAGATTGGTGAAACAAAATTCGGACACCAGAAGCAGATCAAGTTGTTTTTGGGAAATTTTATATGGCAGTGGTGCTATTTTAATTCAGTGTAAAAAGGTTTTATTCAGTAAATACTGTTGGCACTCTTTACTGTCTATCCTGGAAAACAGATTCTCTCCTGGCTCATGCAATACAAACATAAATTTCAAGTGCATTAAAGTTTTCAATGTAAAATGAAAAATCCTTGAGATAAAGAATACCTTTTTAAGAAAAAAAAAGATAGGAAACTCAGGGAGGTTAAGGAAAAGAAAGACTTATTTGCTACATAAAACGTACAAGAAAACAGCATTGAAAGCAAAATGACAGACTACGTAGATATTCACAACCTATGCTACATAGAAAGATGCAGGCTCTAGTATACAAATGTCTCCCACCAATTAATTTATAAAAAGATAATCCAGTAGAAAACTGGCCACAGGATAGAAATACACAGTTCACAGGATAGGCTAGCCGGGTGGTTGGAAAACGACTATGAAAAGATGCCCAGTGAGATGCTGCTTAATAGATGGACAAAATTTAAGAGTAATGACTTCTAGTGGGAAAAGGCACCCAGGTATTGCTGGTGGAACTTTAAATTGCTGGGGCATTTGAGGGAAGAGATGTGATATTAACTATTCAAATTTTTAAAATATACCTACCTTTTGATTGGGTACATTTTTGAGAGTTCCACAGAAGTAACAGTGCCGATACGAAAGGCTATCAGTAGAGCATCGTTATTACAGCATTGTTTGTGGTGGTCAAAAGTTAAGGAAAAAAACTGCAAATATCCATCTTTGAAGAAATTATTGAATAAATTATTGAATTGTGTAGTCTTTACAGAATGAATTACTATTCAGTCTGGTTAGTTCTGTACCTGTTCTCTTGAAGATATCTTCTTAACAAACAAAACAAATGTCAATAAACATGATTCCATTTTAAAAATAAAGAAGACAAAATTAATCTCATGGGATTATCTGACCCTGAGCGAAGGACAGAGAGTTACATACCATGTTATTTGTGTTTATAAACTTGGATCCTCAAAAGAAAGAGAGTGAGAGAAAAGAGAAAAATAGTGTATCAAATTGTATAAAAGGTAGAAAAGTGTATTACTATCGCTTTTAGTGATTAGATACCTATTGAATATGTGCATCGACGAGGAGTCTAAATTAATATGCAAACTTAATATGTTGATTTTGTTATGAGGTAGTTGGATTGAAGATACTTTTGTCTTCAAACATTGTTTTTTTTTAATATTTTGATTTTTTTATAAAGAAACTTTAAAAAGTGAGCAACAAACCCTCAACAAATATAGTACCTGCCGTGTGGGCGCTCAGTGACTAGTAGCTATTTATTATTATTGACATTGTAATGAAGCATTGCCCATCTTAGTATATTTCCATTGACAGTGAGCAGAACTGGTTAGTGTATGTTTTAAGGACAGATGTTGGAGCTGTTACATACTAATGGTAGACTCGAATGTACAGCTGAAACTGTCAAAGGAGGATGATGTAGCGACATGATGTAGATGTTGGAAGTAGGTTGCTTAAAGCGCAGTGAGATTCGCGGTGCAGTCAGGCCACCACAGACAAACCTCTCCGAGGAACAGGGTTGCTTCCTCTTTGCCTGCCTCTCTACTTTCACGCCCTAGTTTTGCTCATTCAGGTTTGGCCCAAAGGGGAAGAATTCAGGAGGACTGACTGTCCGGTCCTCATCTGTCAACTGAGGTGACTGGGAATTAATTTTGCAACTGCATGGCAGCTGCAGTTTGGGCTTCCCGGAGCTGCAGTTCTCGCTCCAGTCCTGGGGGAAGTTCCTAAGTTTACAGCTGCTTGAATGTGTGGAGGAGGAACTCCGACCACTTCCTTAAAAGTTTTCTGTGGTTTGCATCCAACATCCACCTTGCTGAGCAGTGTGTGACTAGTGACGGGATTGCTACAAGTCCGTGGTGGGCTGCACATAAGCAGCGGGCCCAGGAGCGCCTTAGGACAGTGCTGTGTGGATCTGTTCCTCTCCAGGGTGTGAGTGAAAATGAGTTGGTGGGCCCACTTTGCCCTTAGCACCCTGACTGTTGTGAAGCCTGCTGAGCTTTATAAAGAGCTCCTCTCTGTGATTGTTGGCCAATATTGCTTTGAAAATTTGATGATTTAGACATAAATCTTCTCTTTCAGGATCACTCTTAAAACAGATTCACCTTGCTACACACAGTGTGAGTAAGCCTCAGCATCACGTGGGAGCTCGCTAGAAATGTGGGATCCCAGAACTTTTAGATCAAACCCGCATTGTAAAAAGATCCCCAAGGGATTCGCACACACTTTCCAGCTTGAGGAGAAGCAAAGGGTCACACCTATGCACACATGGAATCATATTCAATGCTGCAAAGACAGGAAGGCGTGAGGACCATAAATTTGTGGGTGGAGATTAGTTGCAACTGTGTGGCCTTTATTTCGGTGACCTTTAATTTCCTCATCTGTATAATATGGGCCCTAAATAATATTTCATAATATTTCTATTCTGAAATATCTGTGGCAAATTTGAAAGAGAAGAGAAATGACCCAAGATTTTCTCACCTGAGATTTTAAGAGCTTTCCACTTCTGCAAGGGGGTGAAATTTCCCAGAGAGTATATCTAGCAAAATACTACTGGAAAAAAAGAAATTTCAAGGACTCCTGTAGGAACTACAAGACAGTGACCAGAAGACACAAAGCAAAGGACAATAATGACTAGGAAGCTGAGCAAAGAGTACATTTCAAAGACAAGGGAGTGGCTGGCAGTGTCAGGGCCCAGCTGGTAGCTGAGTAAATTAGGTGTGAACATTGCCCCGTGGGGTGTCAGCAGGTGAGAGACTCATGACTATGTGACCAAAGAATTGACCACGAACCCAAGTCAAGAAGTCTCACTGTGATGAGCTGAGAATTGGGGGAACAAAAGGGATGTAGATGAAGAGATAAAGGAGTTTGAAAAATGAGGCAGCAGCTAGAGAGGAGTATAGTCATCACCCCAACAATGAAAGCTAGATTCTGACTTTACAAGCAAATATATAATTAAAATTCACCAGAAGTCAGGTGTGGTGGTGCATACCCATAAGCCCAGCACTCAGGAGGCTGAGGCAGGAGGATCACCGAGACTTCTAGGCCAGTCTGGGACTATATAGTGAGTTCAAGCCCAGTCTGAACTGCATAGTGAGACCTTGTTTCAGAACCCCCCCACACACAAAAAAACCTAAAATTCACTAGATTGTGAGAAATTATAGACTCATTTACTGAATAAGAACTAAAAAGTCTTTGTCTTTTAGAGAGAGAATTGTAGATTAAAGCCATTGTCTGATAGTGGCCATTTTTCTTTCTTTCTTTTTTGTTTTTTCGTTTTTGAGATACGGTCTTGCTAAGTTGCCCGGTAGCTGGGATTATAGGCCTGTGCCATCCTGTGCCATCATGATCAGCTCCTTTTTGTATGTGTCTCTAATTTTCCTTAATTTGGTTTCTTTCTTCTTATCATGAGAATGACACAGTAATTCTGCCCATTCTGTAAGTTGTCTTACAGATTTATACAGACCCTGTTGCAGGCTTTCATGCTGAGTGTGTCTTGACGACTTGTCTTGCATTGACACTGTCACTGAACTCAAACCAGTCACCAACTGCAGTTAGACAGCCCGTGGGCATCCTACTTTATTTTATCCTTTCAAGGAGAACTGGAGACACACTTGCAGGAAAAGGAACTCAAGAAGCAGCAAGTCGTAAGACAATTGGCTTATGGAAGAGAAGCCTTTCTATTACAATTGATAATAATGTCAAAAATATATATACCCTATAAATACACACACGTAAGGCGAAGGCGAGCAAACACTACCTTCTAGCAATGTAAAATTCTACTCAATTACATATTCACCTACAGACAAAAGCAATCTCTGCATAATATGTATTATTCATAGATTGCCACTCTTCAGAGTTCTTCCTACCACCTTAATATTATCTTTCTTAGATGATTCACAAGATACTTTGTTATCTTCCAATATTTCCTGTCATTGTTATAAGCAAAATTATTCATGCCATCTCCAAGGGAATGAATCAAACGGCATGCGCTTCTCCCCCCAATTCTGCAATATTTTGATTCTGGAGTGTCTAGCGCCTCCTTGAAGGAGAAGTCACCTGAGGATAGCTGCAGGGTCTGTATCGGAGAGTAGAGTCAAGTCCACTCCTCTTAGCCCAATTGATTATTTTCTAGTTTGTACTTATATTTGAGTCTCATGTCTGTGCTGATTGTATGTGTTCCTGTAAACCTTAGTTCTCTTCTTTTTGCTGGTTTGGAAAACATTTTATGCTTTCTTTGCTCCATCCCGCCTCCTTTGCCTCCTTTGAAAACTGAAACACTAAGTTATTAATAAGAAGATTGGCGCAACCATCTTGCTACACTGTTGTTTGATAAATAAAGCATAAACTGAGCACTTGATAAGTGTGTCAAAAATTACACAAATACATAGATCTAAGGATATAAGTGATTAAATCTTTGGCCGAGTCTAGGGCAGCGATGGCGAACCTTTCAGAGACAGAGTGCCCAAACTACAACCCAAAACCCGCTTATGTAATGCAAAGTTCCAATTAAACCTGAACACTGAGGTTTTAGTTTAGAAAAAGCAATTCTACTCCAATGTTTGGCTGCTGGGGTGACTTTGCTCACATTGCGACAGAGTGGGCTCTGCGTGCCCGCTGTGGCACACGTGCCATAGGTTTGCCACCACTGGTCTAATTTGGGGAGACAAATTAGCAAATCCGTCACAGTGCTACGTGTTCATGTTCACGTGGAGGTTTGTGCGAGAATCTCTTTACCATGACCTAGAGATGACTGTGTCTATTACTGCCCTGGGAAGCCTAATGACCAATTAAATCATGATGTGTGGGGTGACAGGATGCTGGGACAGTCAGCGTCTACTTTAGTAATTACCCATAGAATTTTTAGTATCTTCATACAAAGTAGTTCACAGCTCACATGAACTACTGCCTTGCCTTTTTCTAAGCGCACATCTGAACTTTGCATCACATTATGTCTTGGGACTTGTTGGCTTTTCCTCCACCCTTTACCTGCCAGAGTCCTAAGCAATATCTTCGAATGACTCCTCAGCTCCTCCGTAGTGAGCTCTGCTCTTCCTAATTCTCCGACCAGTTATATTTCACCATTCTTCCAACCTCTACAGCTCTCAATTTATACTTTATTTGTATTAAATTGTGCTTAATAATGGAACATTCTCCATTTTTATAATTAGACTGTAAACTCTTTGAGAAGACAGTTTTCGTTTTTGTAGCCCCTGAAGCATACTCTAGAATGCCTTGAAATAAATTGGCAGTAAATAAATCCCAACAAACATTAAGTTAAATTGTTCCAGTTGTGTATTTAATTTACTGTGGCGTTCAGTGATAGCATAATGTTAAAGAAATGACAAAGTCTAATCCTGTTGCTGAATATTATTTATTTAACTTCCTAATCCTACTAGTTGTGTCTTTCACCGACACTTTAGATCTATTTTTTTTTTGCATTGTTTTAAATATCATCAAATGACTCATCTCTTGTGTTTTTTAAAATATTCTTGGATGGATGAATGTAAGCCAGCAAGTATCATCAGAATATGATGCTTATTTTTTAACTCAACATTTCTCTGATGATGCATTTTTGTTGGCTTTTTCTTAATTCTTTTACGGGTGTGGCTTCACCAATCGTTCCAGAAAGCCGGTCCACTTTAAGATGGTTTTCTCTTTATTTTTTCACTTCATAGAAAATCAATAAATGCACCAAAGAATTAAGCAAATCAAATGAGCTGTCTTCATCTACTCTAAGGTAATATTTTGCCCCAGGGAAATTCATAGTATTTTTTAAACGTCATCTATGTCCTCTACCATGACCTTGATTCGATGGTGACTTCCAAATACATCTATCCCAGAGGTCATGGAACAGAAAGACACCCAGACCAAATGATAGTACCAAATCCCACAATTTATTAAAATTGCACAGTAAGAAGCAAAGGGAAAAGATTTGGGCTACTTTGGCATACATAGGCTCATATGCAGGCCAGAAGGACCACACTACTTGAGTTTGGGGGTAAGTAATATTACATGTTCACTTTTTCTCTCTGTTGTATCAGCTTCCCCCACATATAGTGTGTTCACAAGACCCAGAGTTGTGTTTCAAACAAGGGACCCCACAGTGGATGGTTCCTGGAGTGGTGGGACATACTTTGACACATGTGCAGATACAAGTGTGTGTGGCCATAGTTGTGGCTCACCAAAGTAGTCTGATGAAAAGCCCTGTTGTTCTCAAGCAGAGGACTTGTGGAGCTAGAATGGGTACCATTTGTGGGTAGCTGAATAAAAACCTCACAACCATTAAATCCGTGTGTATATTTATTTTATCCTCCATATTTAGTGCCTATTCTATGGTGTCTTTTTATATTAGATCTCAGGTATATTTCGTATTTTATGAATGTCTAGTACCCGGATGCCTCATAAATAAGATATCTTTAAATAAGTGCATCTATCACTCATTATCTATGTTTTTCACATACACGCATGCTCTACTTGCTAGCTACTTATACATTCCAAGAATGAATTATGAGTATGTCTTTCCAGTGAGTTCCCCATTCAGTGCTATCAAGTTGGTAGCTTGAAATCAATCGTGGCGAGATTACTTACAGCACAGAAATTGGCAAATGCTACAGTTAGTGCCCCTCCAACCCACAGAACTAATCATTTGACCTTTCGTAGCATTCCTTTACACACATGGCTCTCATGACTTCACTCCAAAGGACCCCCTCAAGCCTTGTCCTTCTTCACTGCACTCCATACTCAAAGCACATACCTTTGTTGCTGGCTTCTGGCCCTCCATATAGACAGCTCCCTCTGTTAGGTTCAGTCTGTCTCTCCCCCTCTTGCCTTTGCTTAATTAGTTCATCGTGCCCTTTCAGACAACAGCTCATGCAGACATTCCTGATGGTTCAAACCTGGGACCCCTGTATCTTTATTGTGCTACCTCAGCATGTTCATCCCTTGCCAGATGGTATTTTAATGGTCCATGAATTTGTATCACCTTCTAAATTTTAAGCTTCTTGAGGTCTTCCTGTAACCTTTTAAATTTTAAATACCTGCCACGTAATAAATAATGAAAGCGTTAATAAATAACAGACTGGAATGAGTGAATGGTTAGTCGATAAATGGTCCTTTTGTATCAAAGTGATAATGTATTTTACTGTGACCTTGCATGGGGAAAAGAACATAGGGCCACTACCTGACCTAGCTATTTTAAGAAATCCTAACAGAACTGGATCAACATGTGCCTGGCAAACATACAAAGAACCAGCAATAGTGAGTCTCCCAACCAGCTACCAGCTAGTATAGATTGTTGCCATATTTAAATCACAAGAAGTGCTTAGATGAGAGGTGACATCTAAGGCAATGACCCTTAATGACTATTAGAATAACATTTGGGAAGTTTATAAAAATTACCCAGGCAGTACCGAGGCCAATTATATTGATCTCTTTGGGGGGAAACAGATATCAATTATTTTTAAGCCCTAGTGATTCCAACCCAGCCAAAGTTGAACTAAGTTCTGACTCTCATATTCTTTTCTTCCTGCATAAGTGAGAATTAAAGGAAGAATTTTAACCGGTGGCTTTTTCACAGATTTCTTAGACATCCATAAATTGTTTCATCAGTAATCTGTGAATAGTGCATATGTTAGCAAAGCTTGAGTGAAAAAAAAAATTCTGCTCCCACACATTCTGATCCCATCTTAACACCGCATAACTGTTGGCGAAGGCAATTTCAACAATGAAGAAGTGGGAGAAATGACTACATTTTATGTAAATATGTATTCATTTAAAATCAGAAGGACGTATATAATGATACTGTTTAAGATTTTAAATGAAAGACAATACTTAAAATAAGATTCCTCTGTAATCAACTTTCTCAACAGTAGAAAGCATTGTCTTTTCTTTACAGCTATTAAGCATATGGCTGAGAAAATGTTATTCTACAAGCCTTAAAATTCGAAATCTGACTTTATATTAAAACATACCCTTTATCACATAATCATATGATCTCTAAGCACATTCGAAGAGTTGGTATCGATCACTTTTCCAGCTTAAAAGTGATGACCGTGGGATGTCAATTATACCATGTTCTGATGAGCCTGAATATATGAAGATTGTTAACACACTAAAGTACATTGTAAATATGTATGTGTTTATTTAAAACAAAGCCAAACTCAAAGTGGCCTATAGGTTCTTTTTACTCAGTATTTCTGGCCATGGACAGATGGCAACCAATCCCTGGCAGCTAGTTATCTATTTTTATCTCTCACAGGCCCTAACCATGGGCTGGACACTATCTAACTGAAATATATAAGTGAAAATCTCAAGTGATAGAATTGCCCCGAAGGGGACCACTGAAGAGGGAGATAATGGTTATGTTCCTTATAAGCAGAGCTCAGCTCAGCATTTCCTATTCCAGGTAGGTAGTTAAATCAGCTTTGGTCAAAAGCAGAATCTGCATCAGAACCACCTGGAAGGCTGGCTGGAACGCGGGTACTAGACTCCCAGAGTCTTGGACTGAGTTGGTCTGGAGCGAGGCCCGAGAACCTGTATCTCCGACAGTTCCCAGGGGCATTACTGGTCCTGTGACCTTCAACCTTTGCTTGAAATCTGCTGCTCTGGAGAGAGAGAAAGCTCTCTGTGCTTGCTAGATTTCCCCAAGCCTTTTTCTAGTTTCCCAAGAGGCCTGTTGCGCTTGCTTCTTTGCTTCTGTCCTAATAACAATAATAGCAACAACTGCTGTTTCTTTCAGTAGTAAGCACGAAGGACTGTACATCTCAACAAATCTTTGAGGAAGGTACTGTTATGCTCTCCATTCCACAGATAAGGAAATAGGAATTTGCCAAAGGTCACAGAGCTACGATGAGACTCCAACTCATGTCTGTTCAGCTTCACAGTCCAGAATCTTAACTGGTTCCAAATGGACTAATTTTGTGCTCTGATTTTCATCACCCTGACATTTGGGCTATGAGACTGAGAGCAGCAAAGAGACGGGAGGAAGTAGCTGCGTCGAGCGGACACTGTGGGGTGGTACCTGAGCACCCTAATAAAGAAAGGAGACGGCGATTGTCTCCTTCTCCAAGGCCGTGCTGGCTGCTGTCTCTCTGTCTGCTTTGCACAGAGCAGCTCCCCCAAGGGAATCAAGGAGTTTCTGTATGCAGGAGAAGCGTTTGGGCAATTATTCTTGGGGATGAATCGTAAGATGCTCGCAGTGCACATTTTGACTCTATTTACAGTCTTATGGGAATAAAGTAAATGTTTTGTCAAGAGGGTCTTTATGATGGAAAACACAAAAGAACCCTAGGCTTTAAATTATGTGTCAAAAGTTAGAAGCCAGCGTTTGTTTGTTGTTTTGGTCATTTGTTGCTAAGTGACAGATCTTTACATGAACATTTCATTGGTAATTTAGTTTAGGAAAATGTCTCCTTGTTTTTTGAATTCACACATTATAAGTCCCCATTTACAATTTTGCCTACACGTGAGAATAAATACAGATCACCCAGTTATGAAAATCTCCAAGATTTGAGACTTGTTGTTTTGGCTTTAAAAGCTCTGACCTAGCCCTTGAAAATGAAATGGCTTTCTATGTATGCGTTTGGAATTAAATCCAAAACACATCTTTTGAAACCGAGGAACTTCTATGCCGCAGTTTTTCAGCAGTCAGTGAGATTTTTTTTCACTCTGAAATTTGAGAACTGAATCTAGTTTATATGCAAAGAAATATAGGGAGTTTTACAAACCCGATCAAATGCTGTGTATCCAGTGTGTGCGTCTGTTCGTTTTGCTGTCCTTACGAGTTCATGATCCTGTAGAGTGTTCTGTAGGTACATGTTGGGGAAACATATCTTGTCATAGCCTGAATGCTGTAGGCATCATGTCTGTATCTCTTTCACCACGGGGTGGGAGGTGGACACGTGGGCCAACCTGAAGTGCCAGGGTATGAACTCGAGCAAACCTCAATGGATAAAGAGTGGATGTGGAAGAACTGCACTGTGGTCATGCTGCAGATTCTTGGAGGGTCCCCTGCGGCACTGAGCCCCAGTTGCCCACATCAGTAATCTGTTCCATGAAGCCCTCTCGATTATTTTCTTCTCTTCTTTCATTGTCCCCACCGTGTTTCCTAGGATCGTCTCCTAAACAAACTACTTGTGTCCCAGTCATCTTCTCCTTCATGAGGAACCTGATTTGAAGTACCATGATGGCATAGGTGTTGTTACTGTCAAACTATAGGGATCGAGACACCTAAGGAAGATATTATACTATAAATGTGTCTGTAATCTGTGTAATATTAAACTGTGCTACATTTGATTGATTTAGTGGCCAAGACTACCAATCGGTATTGAAAATAGTTAAAATTGGACATACTTGGAATAGAATAAAAATAAAATGGTTAAAATTGGTCAAGATGCCTTCCCAAATGCTTTAATATCCGATTGCATAATTAAGTAAAAGGGAAAGGAAATTATTAACAGCTCCATCTTTAAATGCAACTGATGTCCAAGGAAGTCATGAAGAAAACTCTTTGTGTTGATAAACTAAAAGCCTGTTCTAGCAGACTTCTGTGTTTATTGTTCTGTTTCTGACCATTTTATTCCAAACAAATGGACTTGCTTGTCATTATTCCCCACCCTTCCCTAGCACAGGGCACCCATTCTTTGGAACAGTAACTAATTCAGTTCCAGGGAGAATATGAGAAGAGAGGGTGTGTATTAAAAAAAAAAACTGAAATGAAAAGTGGTCTAAGTGTGACATATTTCCATTGTGGATTCTGTGGTAGTAGAGGTTGGATGGCAGAGGATGATAGGCGATGTGAAACATCAATTGACTCTACCTCCAGGGGATTCCTGAAGTTCAAATGCCACCCCTGGAGAGTAGCAAATGATCTTTCTCACCTTTCTTGAGTTATAGCTTGGAAGAGTCAAAACCAAAGACTAATGGGCTCTAAGTGGGCTGTATTGCTTGTTTTCACCCGCTGAGCAGTTCAGAGATTTCAAAATAATCTCAAACTTAACCTGTGTTGTAACACAGGTATTAAGCCAAATACTGTAACCTTTGGTTGAAAATCTCATGTCACCCTATTTGTCCCTTGTTTTAGAGGAAATGTTGTCAGAGACTCATGATGTCAAAAACCCATAAATGACTTTTCAAAATATCTAAAGGAATGATATTGGTGTAAATCGTAATTTCCTACGTATGAATTTACAAATGTATTTTGTGTTGCGATTTTCATTTAAATTTTTTTTGAAATCATACATTTTATCTTAAATTAGGAGAAATATATCTTTTGTGATGATAAAGGATGCCCTGAGAAATCTAAAAAGTGGGTGATATGTTTTATGAGACAAGGTATAGTCATAGTATATCAGACATAAAAACTTTGAATTCTGGTTGTTTTGTTTTGTGGGGTTTTTGTGTGTGTGTGTGTGTGTGTGTGTGTGTGGCTTTATAAAAGATTGCTCTGAGACTAGAAAATTTCATTTGGGAAACCCAGCACATACACAGTTCTCTCAGTAGAGAGTTAAAATACTGACTTTGAGGGTTCATTTGAAAGAGCTTACAGTATTTTTGCATGTTGGAAAGACCTTTATATTCTTGCACGTTGCACTCAAGGTTTCTGTTCAAAGCAAAAAAATAACTTTGCATGGACCTTGGCCATTTTTTCACATCCTAAAATAATCCATTCCTTCAGAATAGTTGCTCTCAATCCTAGTTTGTAATACTTCGAATCATCTTTAATTTATCCCAAAGATTTTTAGAAGAGACAGAAAATTGTTTACTTTAACTTAAAACATGGATGGGTTAAATATTGATTTGAAGAGGAGCAGATAAGGAAGGGTCTAAGTTTGTATTTATTGCCATCTTTCCTTTCATGGAAATGGTTTTCCCCCATAGTTTTCTTGTTTTACATGATTTCAGTAATCCATACCCTGCTCATTTTCATAGGCCTTCATGATCCATAAGAAGATCACCTTGAAACAGTACCTTTTTTTTTTTTTTTTTGGTGGTGCCAGGGATTGAACTCAGGCCCTTGTGCTTACAAGGCAAGCACTCTAATCACTGAGCTAAATCCCCAGCCCCGAAACAGTACCTTTTTAAAGCACATTCATGTATAATTTTAAAAATCTAATTGGTATATTTTTGCTAAATCATAGGCACAGTTTTAAAAATTTAGTACTTATATGTCTGTTTTCTTCTATATGTCAAATAGCCGCATGCCCTAGTCCTTCAACTATATATTTCTTTCTATTAAAATATGTAATAAATATTTGTATAATAAATGTTATATGATAAACATGAAGATAGTTTGAAAAAATGATTTTCTAGTTTATCTATAAAAAAGCTTATGTAACAAGAAATAAGAGCGGCAGAACGTTTTGGTCATCTTCATAGTGCCATCTTTAAACAAAGATACTTAAACTTCAAAATGACTGAAATAAGGCCTGAGGTGAGACATGAATAGCTCTAGAGTTATGCCTTCTCGTTTCCTCCCATGACATCTGGTTTTATTTTTTCCTTTAGGACAACGTTTTCACGCCTAATAATATGAATATTACTTTGGGGCTGGGGTGTTGGATAGTGATGGCTAGAAGGAAAAGAGAGGCAGGAGGATTGAGTGCTTTAGAAGCATCTAGAATGTTGGTTAAAATGTGGATTACTGGGACCGACCCTAGAGATTCTGATTTAGCAGTTGTGTGGCAAGACCTGAACCTCTGTTTCTCATAAGTTCCCATGATTCTCTTGCTGTTGATCGATGGATCTATGAGCAACACTTTTCCAGGGCACAGGACAATGAGGAAGCAAAGTCAAAGGCATTAAAATCTGATACTCTCAGAATACTTTCCATTTCTTCCCACCCTGTTGATTCACTTGTCTGTGTGATTTTCCAAAAGTCCCTTAACTTCTTAAATCGCAGTTACCTTGGTTGAAAAGTGAGAGGGTTGCTCCAGATCTGGTGGCTTTCAAACCACACGTGAGGTGTTGTAGAAGTGCAAGGTACTTCAGAGCCCAAACGGGGAGACTGGAAATGGAACCAAATGATCTCTCTCCAAGGCTTCCAATCCCGCCTCCATTTTAACATTTTCATTATTAATCTCATCACTTCTGAGTGTGGTTTCATTTCAAAAAGAAGATTTTATAAGAATAGATTGAATGGTAAAGAAAAATCCCAAATCTGAAAAGGGCTCCTTGATTTCAAAATGCACAAAACTGTAGACTTTCGGTTGTGTGTATGGTAGCAGAACTTCTCCGGGCCTTGCACAGCATGCCCGGAGTGCTCCAAGAGCAGTGGTGAAGGCCTGCTTTCTGCTCACAAATGTAAAATTTGACCCCTTCACCAGGAGGCCCCTAGTATGATGTGTTCTTCACTAACCAGACTGCTGAGAGTAGATGGCAACACTGAGCCGTTCTCTGCAGAATCATGTCTGAGTCATTAAAAATCCAGCCTTCTCCAAAATGATATTAATTGCCGTCTGTTGCAGAATTTTTTCAGAACATAATTCTTAATTATATCTCCAACCATTGTGCAATTTGGCCATTTTGGAACTAAAAAAACAATCCTATGGAATTTCATTTCAAAGGATTGACTTCAACTATTGCTACATTGTTGGTTTGTCGATTTTATGCACCATGCTAATCTTTGGATGCTGATAGCATTTCATTATAATCAGCTTTCATTTTTAACAAGACTGCATATATATCAAATTGTACATTGTCTTTGTATGAATTGAAAGCTATTAATCTTCCCAGGGTTAGGTTATGTTAACCAGATTGTAATGTTCTTCTTTTTATTATGTTCTTTAAATCCCCTTCATCTCATACTGCATTGGTACATTTCTACTATCTCGAAATAAATTAATTCCAGTTATGTGATGGAAAATTTTATGGTAAAAGTATAACCTGCAATGTAAATTTTTCTGTCAGGTTATCAAGTAGAACAAGTATGTTTTATTAGAACTAGAAATTTGACTTATATCGTCAGTTTTTAAGAGTGATGCAGGAAAATGAAGTGTGATATTTTTCAATATCCGTCCAGCCAGCCAGACATTCATTCAGCAAACGTATTAAAGTATTCTATGATCTAAGCACAGGGGAAGTATTAGAGATATAAAGATAAGTGAGAGCAGGTCTCTACCCGAAGATATTTCCTGATCCCAGTTATAGATACGGGACCGTTCTGCTGAGAGGTGAGCCGTGACCTCATTGGCTCTGACAAGAATCAAGCTGAATGCAGCAGCTAATTGGTAGAGAGAGAGGAGACTGGAGACTGCCCTGGCTACTAGGATGGTCATTCTCAAGGGAAGGAACCAGTTGTCCAAAGGTCATGGGCCAAAGCTGTAAGCTCGAGTGTAATAACGAAGGTATGAATAACTAAAGGATAGTGTTTTAGTTACTTTTCTCTCGTTGTTGGGACAGAATACCCGACACCCAAAGTTAGGAGAAGAAAGGTTTATTAGCTCACAGTCTGCAGAGGTTTCAGTCTATAGTCCGCTGGGTCCGAGGCGGGGTGGCGTGGCAGACTGGCAGCCGGCCGGCTGCAAAGTAAAGTGAGGAAAATACAAGGAATGTATGCAAATCAGCAATGCAAACAAGCAGCTAGTTAAGCTTCTTCCTGTATCTTTATCTAGGCTACCTGCCCCCAGGGCGGCCCGCACTCCCGCCCCCAATTTCAGTCTCACATCCTTGATCCCAGCAGAACAATGCCAAACTGATCAATGGATCAATTTAGTAATCACACACTCTAGATCCAGCTATCTCTTACCACATGAGGCTTTGGGGGGACATCTAGACACAAACCATAACAGATAGGGATTTGGCATAAGGAGAAGAGAGTGGCAATCAAGATTTTAGTTTGAGGTGTCAGGGGAGGGCACAGTAAGTTTTACCCACAAAGAAGCAACCCCTAGCTAACAACTAGGGCCCTATTCACTAAGGAAAGAAGGTTGACTTGGTTCAAATTCAGGCTCTATTTCAACTCAAGTACAATTTTGGGGTATAAACCACCCCTAGAACATCCCAGCCAAAATAACTGAGCATTGAAAGTGGTTACTCGTTGAGAGGTAGCAGCCCGCAACAGCTCAGCTCAGCGCACAGGATCCTGGGATTACATTGATATAGCAGATGGTAAACACTTAATGTGGTGTGTGGCACAACACGAATAAGTGCTCATAAATGTTAGCTGATCGTGCTGCTGCTATCTTTTATTATTAGAAGACTTGGGAAATGGTATAATACAGGAGTCCTCTGCTGGTGAAGCCTAGACTTCTAATTTTTGGCTGGTTGATTTTTATTGATCCAAGATTAGACACAGCCATTACTTCAGGAATGGTGGCTGTAAAGAATCAAGTGCAGGCAAAGAATGGTAATAACTTGCTGTAACGGGACTGTCGCTTTCTAGCTGGGTTGCCTCTCTATACCACAGTGTCCTTATATGTGTAATGGAGATAAGCATACCAATCTAATAGAGTTGTTAGAAGAATAGAAGTGAATGACTACATTGGCACATAGCGAGGGTTCAAATAAATCTCAGAACACGTCTGCTAGAGGGCATCCAGCTCCTGATGAACTCTGGGACAGGTTTAAGGAGCTCATTGGTTTAAAGCTGGACACACTCATCTTGCAGTCTACAAGATATCAGCATCCATAGCTGGTAAAGGCCAGAGTG